>JAJTUV010003435.1:0-85539 GCA_021653895.1 Mastomys natalensis | reverse complement strand
TTTGATCTAGCATTGGTTAGGGATCTCAGATCATTTTGATTTGCATTTCTCTGATGACTAAGATGTTGAACATTTCTTAAGGTGCTTCTCAGCCATTTGAGTTTCCTTGGTTGAGAATTCTCTATTTAGATCTGTACTCTGCTTTCTTTTCTTTTTTAAATTTAAAAAATGTATATATTTTTTTAAACTCCAGATTTTATCCTCCACACCCCCCATCCACTCTCTGTTCCACATCCAATACCTCCAATTCATTCCCCTGTCTCCACAAGGCTGTTCCAACAACCACCCTACAACTCCCTGACTCTAAACTCCCTGGTGCCTCCAGTCTCTTGATGGTTAGGTGTATCATCTCTGATTGAACACAGATCTGGCAGTCCTCTGCTGTATATGTGTTGGGGGTCTCACATCAGCTGGGGTATGCTGTCTTTTTGGTGGTCCAGTGTTTGAGTGATCCATGAGGTCCAGATTGAGACTGCTGGTCCTCCTGCAGGGTTGCCCTCCTCCTCAGCTTCTTTCAGCCTTTCCCTAATTCAACCACAGAGTTCAGCAGTTTTCTGTTCATTGGTTAGGTGGAAACATCGGGCACCTGACTTTTTCAACTGCTTGTTGGTCTTCCAGAGGGCAGTCATGATAGGTCCCTTTTTGTGAATGCTCCATAGCCTCAGTAATAGTGTCAGGTCTTGGGGCCTTCCCTTGAGCTAGATCCCACATTGGGCCTGTCACTGGACCTTCTTTTCCTCAGAATCCTCTCCATTTCCATCCCTGTAGTTCCTTCAAAACAGGAACATTTATGGGTCAGAGTTTTTACTATGGGATGGCAACCCCTTCCCTCATTTGATGCCCTGTCTTACTGCTGGAAGTAAGCTCTATAAATTCCTTCTCCCTGCTGTCTGGCATTTCATCTAAGGTCCCTCCCTTTGAGTCCTGAGAGTCTCTCACCTCTCAGGTCTCTGGTACGTTCTGAGGAACCCCAACTTCCTACCTCCCTAGGTTGCCTGCTTCCACACTTTCTGCTGGCCCTCAGGACTTCAGTTCTTTTTCCTCATCCAATACCAGATCGGGTTCCCCTCTCCCCCATCCCTGTCCACTTTCCCTCACAGATCCCACCCCCCTACCACTTGTGATTGCTTTCTTCTCCCTCCCCAGTGGAACTAAGGCATCCTCACTTGGGCCCTTCAGCTTGTTGACCTTTTGAGTTCTGTGGACTATATCTTGGGTATTCTGTACTTTTTTTTTTTTTTTTTTTTTTTGGCTAATATCCACTTATTAGTGAGTGAATACTATGCATGTCCTTTTGGGTCTGAGTTACCTCACTCACGATCATATTTTTCTAGTTCCATCCATTTGCCTGCAAAACTCAGGATGTCCTCATTCTTAATAGCTGAGTAGTATTCCATTGTGTAAATGAACCACATTTTCTGTATCCATTCTTCTGTCTTGGGACTTCGGGTTGTTTCTAGCTTCTGGCTATCAGAAATAAGTCCACTATGAACATAGTGGAACACATGCACCCTGTGGCATGGTGAGGCATCATTTGGGTATATCCAAGCGTGGTATTGCTGGGTCTTTAGGTAGATCTATTTCCAATTTTCTGAGGAACCTCCAGATTGATTTCCAGAGTGGTTGTAACCAGTTTGCACTCCCACCAGCAATGGAGGAGCATTCCCCTTTCTCCACATCCTTGTCAACATATGTTGTCACCTGAGGTTTTGATCTTAGCCATTCTGATTGGTGTAAGGTGGAATCTCAGGGTCATTTTCACTTGCATTTCTCTGATCACTAAGGACTTCAAACATTTCTTTAGGTGCTTTTCAGCTGTTCAAGATTCCTCTGTTGTGAATTCTCAGTTTAGTTCTGAACTCATTTTTTGTTTTGTTTTGTATTTTTTTTTTTCCAAGACAGGGTTTCTCTGTATAGACCTGGCTGTCCTGGAAATCAATCTGTAGATCAGGCTGGCCTTGAACTCAGAAATCCACCTGCCTCTGCCTCCCAAGTGCTGGGATTAAAGGTGTGCGCCACCACTGCCCAGCTCTGTACTCATTTTTTTTTAATTGGGTTGGGGTTTTTTTGTTTGTTTGTTTGTTTTGGTGGTTAGCTTCTTGAGTTCTTTATGTATGTTGGATATTAGCCCTCTATCAGATGTAGGGATAGTGAAGTTTTTTTCCCAATCTATAGGTTGCCCATTTGTCTTATTGGCCATATTCCTTTGTCTTACAGAAGCTTTCCAGTTTCATAAGGTCCCATTTATCAATTCTTGATCTTAGAGCATGAGCCATTGGAGTTCTGTTTAGGAAATTTCCCCCTGTGCCAATGAGTTCAAGAATTTTTCCCACTTTCTCTTCTATTAGATTCAGTGTATCTGGTTTTATGTTGAGGTCCTTGATCCACTTGGACTTGAGCTTTGTACATGGTGACAAATATGGGTCTGTTTTCATTTTTCTACATACAGACAGCCAGTTAGACCAGCACCATTTATTGAAGATGCTTTCTTTTTTCCATTGTATATTTTTGGTGTCTTTGTCGAAGATCAAGTGTTGGTAAGTGTGTGGTTTTTATTTCTGGGTCTTCAATTCTATGCCATTGATCAATGTGTCTTTCTCTGTACCAATATCATGTAGTTTTTAATCACTATTGCTCTGTAGTAAAGCTTGAGGTCAGGGATCATGATTCCCCCAGCCATTCTTTTATTGTTAAGAACTGTTTTTGCTATTCTCTCTCTCTCTCTTTTCTTTCTTTTTTTTTTTCAGATAAATTTAAGAATTGCTCTTTCCAAGACTTTGAAGAATTGTGTTGGGATTTTTATGGAGATTGCATTGAATCTGTAGATTGCCTGTAGTAGGATGGCCATTTTTACTATATAATTCTGCCAATTCCTGAGCATAGGAGATCTCTCCATTTTCTGAGATCATCTTCAATTTCTTTCTTGAGAGACTTGAAGTTATTGTTATACAGGTCTTTCACTTCTTTGGTTAGAGTTACCCCCAAGATATTTTATATTATTTGTGGCTATTGTGAAGAGTTTCATTTTCCTAATTTCTTTCTCAGCTGGTATATCATTTGTATAAAGGAAGGCTACTTACTGATTTATTTGAGTTAATTTTATATCCGGCCACTTTGCTGAAGTTTTTATCAGCTGGAGAAGTTCTCTGGTGCCGGATGGTGGTGGCACACGCCTTTAATCCAGCACTTGGGAGGCAGAGGCAGGAGAATTTCTGAGTTCGAGGCCAGCCTGGTCTACAGAGTCAGTTCCAGGATGGCCAAGGCTACACAGAGAAACCCTGTCTCGAAAAAAAAAAAAAAAAAAAAAAGAAGTTAGAATTTTTGGGGTCACTTATACATACTATCATATCATCTGCAAATAGTGATACTTTTATTTCTTCTTTGCCAATTTGTATCCCCTTGATTTCCTTTTGTTGTCTTATTGTTCTAGCTAGCACTTTAAGTACTATATTGAATAGATAAGGGGAGAGTGGGCATCCTTGTCTTGTCTCTGATTTTAGTGGAATTGCTTCAAGTATGTCACCATTTAATTTGATATTACCTGTTGGTTTGCAGTAAATTGCTTTTATTATGTTTAGATATGGGCCTGAATTCCTGATCTCTCCAACACTTTCAACGTGAAGGGGTATTGTATTTTGTCAAATGCTTTTTCTGCATCTAAGGAGGTGATCATGTGATTTTTTCTTTGAATTTGTTTATATAGTGGATTATGTTAATGGATTTTCATATATTGAACCAACCTTGCATCCCTGGGATGAAGCCTACTTGATCATGTTGAATGATGGTTTTGATGTGTTCTTGGATTTGGTTTGCAAGAATTTTGTTGAGTATTTTTGCATCAATATTCATAAGTGAGATTGGTCTGAAGTTCTCTCTTTTGGTTGGGTCCTTGCATGGTTTAGGTGTCAGAGTAACTGTGGCTTCATAGAAGGAGTTAGGTAGTCTTCCTTCTGTTTCTATTTTATGGAATAGTTTAAGGAATATTGGTATCAGGTCTTCTTTGAAGGTCTGGTAGAATTCTGCACTAAAACCATCTGGCACTGAGCTTTTTTTGGTTGGGAGTTTTTAAAAATAACTTCTTCTATTTCCTTGTGCAATATGGGCATGTTTAGATATTTTGCCTGCTCTTGATTTAACTTTGGTTTGTGGTATCTGTCTAGAACACCATCCATTTCTTCTAGATTTTCCAGTTTTATTGAGTATAGGCTTTTGTAATAGGATCTAATGACTTTTTAAAATTTTTCTTCCTTTCTGTTGTTATGTCCTCCTTTTCTGATTTTGTTTAATTTGGATACTGCCTCTGGCCCTTTAGTTAGTTTGGCTAGGTGTTTATCTATCTTGTTGATTCTCTCAAAGAACAAGCTTTGTTTTTGTTGATTCTTTGTATTACTCTCTTTGTTTCTATTTGGTTGATTTCCACCCTGAGTTTGACTATTTCCTTCCTTCTTTTTCTTTTTTTTTTTTTATTTTTTATTTTTATTTATTTATTTTTATTGGATATTTTTTTTATTTATTTTATTGGAAATTTTATTTACATTTCAGATGTTCTCTCCTTACCCCATTTTCCCCCATCCCTCCCAGGAACTCACTATCCCTTCCCCCCTCCTCCTCCCTCCACGTTGGTGTACTCCCACCCACCCTCCCCCGTACCTCACCCCCACGATGTCCAGCCTTCATGGGACCAAGGATCTCTTCTCCCACTTATATATAGCTCCCTTGCATATATAGCTGGAGCCATGGGTCCCTCCCTAAGCGCTCCCAGGCTGCTGGTTTAGACCCTGAGGGCTCTGGTTGGTTGGGATTGTTGCTTTCCTCATGGTGTCGCGAATCCTCTCAACTCCTTCAGCCTTCACTCTATCTTCTCCATTGGTTCGCTGTGTGCATCTGCCTCTGAGTATGTCAGACTCTTGCAGACTTCTAAGGAGACAGCTATATCAGGCTCCTGTCAGCATGTACATCCTGACATCCACATCAACCTCTACCTTTGGTGACTGCACATAGGATGGATATCCAGGTGAATAGTCTGTAGACGGCCCCTCCTTCAATTTCTGTCCCGCACTGTGTCTCCATATTTGCTCCCTTGAGTATTTTGTTACTCCTTCTAAGAAGGACTGAAGCCCCCCCCTACTTGGTCATCATTCTTCATGAGCTTTATGTGGTCTGTGAGTTGAATCTTGGGTATTTCAGGCTTCTGGGCTAAAATCCGATAATCAGTGAGTGAATACCATGTATGTTCTTTGTGATTGGGTTACTTCACTCAGGATGATATTTTCTAGTTCCATCCATTTATATAAGAATTTATCAAATTCATTGTTTTTAATAGCTGAGTAATATTCCATTGTATAAATGTACCACATTTTTTGTATCCATTCCTCCGTTGAAGGGCATCTGGGTTCTTTCCAGTTTCTGGCTATTATAAATAAAGCGCTATGAACATAGTGGAGCATATGTCCTTGTTATGTGTTAGAGCATCTTCTGGGTATATACCCAGGAGTGGTATAGCTGGGTCCTCAGGTAGTGATATGTCCAATTTTCTGAGGAACCGCCAGACTGTTTTCCATAGTGGTTGCACCATCTTGCAATCCCACCAACAATGGAGGAGTGTTCCTCTTTCTCCACATCCTCGCCAGCATCTACTATCACCTGAGTTTTTGATCTTAGCCATTCTGACTGGTGTGAGGTGGAATCTCAGGGTTGTTTTGATTTGCATTTCCCTGATAACTAAGGATGCTGAACATTTCTTTAGGTGCTTCTCTGCCATTAGCATTTCCTCAGTTGAGAATTCTTTGTTTAGCTCCGTACACCATTTTAAATAGGGTTATTTGGTTGT
This sequence comes from Mastomys natalensis, assembly GCA_021653895.1. Lineage (NCBI taxonomy): Eukaryota > Metazoa > Chordata > Mammalia > Rodentia > Muridae > Mastomys > Mastomys natalensis. Next base: position 79,709 of record JAJTUV010003435.1, on the reverse strand, counting down.
CTAGAGTCTAATTTCTTGAGTTCTTTGTATATATTGGATATTAGTCCTCTATCGGATGTGAGATTGGTAAAGATCTTTTCCCAATCTGTTGGTTGCTGTTTTGTCCTATTGACAGTGTCCTTTGCCTTACAGAAACTTTGCAATTTTATGAAGTCCCATTTGTCAATTCTTGATCTTAGAGCATAGGCCATTGGTGTTCTGTTCAGGAACTTTTCCCCTGTGCCTAGGTATTCGAGGTCTTCCCCACCTTCTCTTCTATTAGTTTCAGTGTGTCTAGTTTTATGCGAAGGTACTTTATCCACTTGGACTTGAGCTTTGTACAAGGAGATAAGAATGGATCGATTTGCATTCTTCTGCATGTTCTCAACAATAAAAGAACTTCTGGAGGAATCGCCATCCCTGACCTCAAGCTGTACTATAGAGCAATAGTGATAAAGTGGTATTGGTACAGAGACAGGCAGGAAGATCAGTGGGATAGAGTTGAAGACCCAGAAATGAACCCACACACCTGTGGTCATTTGATCTTTGACAAAGGAGCTAAAACCATCCAGTTTAACAAGGACAGCATTTTCAACAAATGGTGCTGGTTCAACTGGAGGACAACATGCAGAAGAATGCAAATCGATCCTTCCTTCTATTCTTCTTGGGTGAGTTTGCCTCTTTTGGTTCTAGAGATCTTGGTGTGCTGTTAAGTTGTTAGTGTAAGACCTCTCCAGTTTCTTTACCAGGGCACTTAGTGCTATGAATTTCCTTCTTAGCACTCCTTTCATTATGTCCCATAAGTTTGGGTATGATGTTTCAAGATTTTGATTAAATTCTAAAAAGTCTTTAATTTCTTTATTTCTTCCTTGACCAAGTTATCATTGAGTAGGGCATTGTTCAGTTCCCATGTATATGTGGGGTTTCTGTTGTTTTTGCTGTTATTGAAGATCAGCCTTAGGCCATAGTGATCTGATAGGATGCATGGGATTATTTCAATCTTCTTGTATCAGTTGAGGCTTGTTTTGTGACCAATTATATGGTCGATTTTGCAGAAGGTACCATGAGGTGCTGAGAAGAAGGTATATTCTTTTGTTTTAGGATGAAATGTTCTGCAGGTATCTGTTAAATCCATTTGGTTCATAACCTCTATTAGTTTCACTGTGCCTCTGATTAGTTTCTGTTTCAATGTCCTGTCCATTGGTAAGAGTGGGGTGTTGAAGTCTCCCACTATTATAGTGTGGGGTTCAATGTGTGTTTTGAGCTTTAATAAAGTTTCTTTTATGAATGTGGATGTTCTTGCATTTGGGGCATAGATGTTCAGAACTGAGACTTTCTCTTGGTGGATTTTCCCCTTGATGGATATGAAGTGACCATCCTCATTAGGCTAGATAACTTTTGCTTGAAAGTCTATTTTATTGGATATTAGGATGGCAACTCCAGCTTGTTTCCTGGGACTATTTGCTTGGAAGACCTTTTTTCATCCTTTTACTCTGAGATAGTGTCTGTCTTTGTTATAGGGGTGTGTTTCTTGTATGCAGCAAAATGCTGTATCTTGTTTGCATATCCGGTCTGTTAGCTTATGTCTTTTTATAGGTGAGTTGAGTCCATTAATACTGAGAGATATTAAAGAGAGATGGCTATTGGTTCCTGATATGATCATTTTTGTAGATAGCTTTATGTGCTTGTGGTTCTCTCCTCTTGATTTTGCTATGATATGCTTAAGAGCTTGTCCTTTCTTTGGTGCAGGTACCTCTTTGTGTTGGAGTCTTTCTTCTTGGATCCTCTGTAGGGCTGGATTGGTAGATAGCTACTGTTTGAATTTGCTGTTGTCCCAGAATATTTTGTTTTCTCCATCTGTGTTGATTGAGAGTTTTGCTGGGTATAGTAGCCTGGGCTGTCATTTGTGTTCTCTTAGAGTCTGCATGACCGCTGACTAGTCCTTCTGGATTTTCTAGTCTCTATTGAGAAGTCTGGTGTAATTCTGATAGGTCTACCTTTGTATGTTACTTGGCCCTTTTCCCTTGCAGCTTTTAATATTCTTTCTTTGTTCTGAGTGTTTAGTGTTTTGATTATTATGTGATGAGAGGATTTTCTTTTCTGGTCCCATTTGTTTGGTGTTCTATAGACTTCTTGTACTTTTATGGACATCTTTCTTTAGGTTGGAGAAATTTTCTTCTATGATTTTGTTGAAGACATTTTCAGGTCCTTTGAGCTGGGAATCTTCCCTCTCTTCTCTTCTGATTATTCTTAGATTTGGTTTGTTCATTGTGTTCTGTATTTCCTGGATGCTTTGAGTTAGGAGTTTTTTGTGTTTTGAATTTCTTTGACAGCTGTGTCACTCTCTTCTATGGTATCATCTACACGTGAGATTCTCTCTTCTGTAACTTGTACTCTGTTGGTGATACTTACACTGTAATTCCTGACCTCTTTCCTAGGTTTTACATTTTCAGGTTTGCCTCCATTTGTGTTTTCTTTATTGTTTCTACTTCCCCTTTTAGGTCTTGGATTGCTTTATTAAATTCCTTCACCTGTTTACCTGTGTTTTCCTGTATTTCTTTCAGTGAGTTATTGATATCCTCCTTAAAGGACTCTATTATCTTCATGAGATGTGTTGGTGTATTCAGGGCTTGCTGTGATGGGAGAACTGGGTTTTGATAATGCCCGTGTATATTGGCTTCTGCTGCTCATCGTTTTACGCTTCCCTCTTGTCATCTGGATATCCCTGGTGTTTGCTGGTCTGGGTGACTCTGTCTGGAGTCTGCCTTTTTTGTCCCTGGGTTGCTTCAGGTCTTCCAGTAGGCCTCTGGCCCTGGCTGTAGCAGACCATTTGTGGGGCCTTCCAATTGTGGGCTCTTCAGTGGGGCAGAGAAGTTGCTGATCTGTTGTCCTGGCTGCAGTAGATCTCCTGGGAGGCCTTCAGACTGTTGGGTCTTCAGTGGAACAGTCAAGCTGTTGTCCTGTGTGGAGATGTTTTCCAGGGTGCCCTTCAGACTGTCTTTTCTGTTTCCCTGTGTGCAGCAAAACTCATGGAAGGCTTTCAGTCTGTCAGATGACCTGTCCTGCATGCCTTCAAGCTGTGGTGTCAACTTCTCTGAGTGCAGTGGATCCTCTAGGATGGCTCAGGATATGGTGTCTTCACAAGAGCAGATCAGCTATCAGTCAATTGCTCTGAGTATAGCAGCTTATCCTCAACTGCTCTGAGTGCAGTGGATCCTCTAGGATGGGTCAGGTTATGGTGTCTTCACAAGAGCAGATCAGCTAGGAGTTTGCCCCAGCAGAAAGGACCAGGCAGAAGGGGCAGAAGGGGAGTGGTATTTGGGAGGGTGGGGTTGCTTATGTATACTATCATTTCATCTGCAAATAGTGATATCTTGACCCACTTCCTTCCAATTTATATCCCTTTGATTTCTTTTGTTATCTAATTGCTCTGGCTAGAATTTTGAGTACTATATTGAATAGGTAGAGAGAGAGTAGGTAACCTTGTCTTGTCCCTGATTTTAATGGGATTCCTTTGAGTTTTTTTTTTTTTCCATTTAGTTTGATATTGGCTATTGGTTTGCTGTATATTACTTTGATTATATTTAGGTATGCATCTTGAATTCCTGGTCTCTCCAATACTTTTCACATGAATGGCTGTTATATTTTGTCAAAGGTTTTTTCAGCATCTAATCAGATGATTATGTGGATTTTTCTTTGAGTTTGATTATATACTGGATTACATTGATGGATTTCCATATATTGAACCATCCCTGCATTCCCGAGATGAAGCTTACTTGAACATGGTGGATGATTGTTTTTGATGTGTTCTTGGATTCTGTTTGTGTGAATTTTATGAGTATTTTTGCATCAATATTCATAAGTGATATTATTGGCCTGTAGTTCTCTTTCTTTCTTGGGTCATTTTGTGGTTTGGGTATCAGTGTAACTGTGGCTTCATAGAAACAATTGTGTAGTGTTCCTTCTGTTTCTATTTTATGGAATAGTTTGAGGAGTATTGGTATTAGATCTTCTTAGAAGGTCTGATAGAATTCTGCACTAAAACCGTTTGTCCCTGGGCTTTTTTTCTCTGGGAGACTTCTAATGTCTGTTTCTATTTCCTTGGGGGTTATGGGGGCTGTTTAGATGGTTTACCTGATCCTGAATTAACTTTGGTACCTGGTATCTGTCTAGAAAATCATCCACTTCATCCAGGTTTTCCAATTTTGTTGAGTATAAACTTTTGTAGTAGGATCTGATTATTTTTTGAATTTCCTCAGTTTCTGTTATGTCTCCTTTTTCATTCCTGATTTTGTTAATTTAGATACTGTCTTTGTGCTCTCTGGTTAGTCTGGCTAAGGGTTTATCTATCTTGTTGATTTTCTCAAGAACCATCTCCTAGTTTTGTTGTTTCTTTGTGTAGTTCTCTTTGTTTCTACTTGATTGATTTACTTAGTTTGATTATTTCCTGTTGTCTCCTCCTCTTTGGTGTATTTGCTTGTTTTTGCTCTAGAGCTTTCAGATGAGCTGTTAAGTTGTTAGTGTATGATCTCTCCAGTTTCTTTATGAAGACACTTAGAGCTATGAGTTTTTCTCTTAGCACTGCTTTCATTGTGTCTCTTAAGTTTGGATATACTGTGCCTTCATTTTCATTGAATTCTAAAAAGTCTTTAATTTCTTTATTTCTTCCCTGACCAAGTGATCATTGAGGAGAGAGTTGTTGAGCTTCTGTGTGTATGTGGGCTTTCTGTTGATTTTATTGGTATTGAAGACCAGCCTTAGTCCATGGTGGTCTGATAGAATACAATGAATTAATTCTTGTATCTGTTGAGGTTTGTTTTGTGTCTGAGTATATGGTCAGTTTTTGAGAAGGTACCATGAGGTGCTGAGAAGAAGGTATATTCTTTTCTTTTTAGGGTGAAATGTTCTGTAGGTGTCTGTTAAATCCATCTGGTTCATAACTTCTTTTAGTTCCACTGTGTCTCTGTTTAGTTTTCTGTTTCCATGATCTGTCCATTGGTAAGAGTGGGGTGTTGAAATCTCTTACTATTATTGTGTGAGGTTCCATGTGTGCTTTGAGATTTAATAATGTTTCTTTTACAAATGTGGGTGCCCTTGCATTTGGGGCATAGATGTTCAGAATAGAGAGGTCAACCTGGTGGATTTTTCCTTTGATAAGTATGTAATGTCTTTCCCCATCTTTTAAAAGTAATATTTGGTTGAAAATCTTTTTTTTTTTTTTTTTGGATATTAAAATGGCTACTTCAACTTGTTTCTTGAGACCATTTGCTTGGAAAATTTTCTTCCATCCTTTTACTTTGAGGAATGCCTTTCTTTGACTCTGAGGTATATTTCCAGGTATGCAGCAAAATGCTGGATCTTGTTTATATATCCATCCAGTCTGTCAGCCTGTGTCTTTTTATTGGGGAATTGAGTCCATTGATGTTGAGTGATAATTAGGGACCAATGAATGTTGGTTCCTGGTATTTTTGTTGTGAGTGGTGGAATTATGTTTGTGTTTCTCTTCTTTTGGGTTTGTTGTGAAAAGATTAATTTCTTGCTTTTTCTTGGGTGTAGTTTCCCTCCTTGTATTGGACTTTTCCTTCTATTATCCTCTGTAGGGCTGGATTAGTGGAAACATATTGTTTAAATTTGGTTTTGTCTTGGGATATTTTGATTTCTCCATCAATGGTAATTGAGAGTTTTGCTGGGTATAGTAGCCTGGGCTAGCATTTGTGTTCTCTTAGGGTCTGTATTATGTCTGTCCAGGATCTTCTGGCTTTCATAGTCTCTGTTCAGACGTCTATTGTAACTTCAATAGGTCTGCCTTTATATGTTACTTGACCTTTTTCCCTTACTGCTTTCAATATTCTTTCTTTGTTCTGTGCATTTGGTGTTTTGTTATGTGATGGGAGGAATTTCTTTTCTGGTCCCATCTATTTGGTGTTCTGTAGGCTTCTTGTGTGTTTATGGGCATTTCTTTCTTTAGGCTAGGAAAAATTTCTTCTATAATTTTGTTGAAAATGTTTGCTGGCCATTTGAGTTAGGAATTTTCACTCTCTTCTATACCTATTATTCTGAGGTTTGGTCTTTTCATTGTGTCCTGGATTTCTTGAATGTTTTGAGATAAGAGCTTTTTGCTGTTTGTATTTTCCTTGACTTGTGTCAATGTCTTCTATTGTATTTTCTGCTGCTGAGATTCTCTGCTCTATCTCTTGTATTCTGTTGTGATGTTTGCATCTGTGACTCCTGTTCTCTTCATAGGTTTTTCCATCTCCAGGGCTGTTTCCCTTTGAGTTTTCTTTAATGCTTCTATTTCTGTTTTTAGATCCTGGATGTCTTTGTCCAATTCCTTCACATGTTTGTGTTCTCCTGCATTTCTTTAAGGGATTTATGCATTTCCTCTTTAAGGGCTTCTACTTGTTTACTTGTGTTCTCCTGTATTTCTTTAAGAGAGCTATTTATGTCCTTCTTAAAGTCCTGTATCATCTTCATGAAATGAGAGTTTAGACATGAATCTTTCTTTAAAGGTCTGTTGGGGAATCCAGGACTTGCTGTGGTGGAGAGCTGGGTTCTGATATTGCCAAGTCTACTAGGTTTCTATTGCTTATAATCTTATGCTTGCCTCTCACCATCTGGTTATATTTTGTTTTATCTGGCCTCCCTGTCTCTGACTGTAGCTTGTCCTTCCTGTGAGCCTGTGAGCCTGTGATCCTGGGGAGTTGAGCTGTAACTGGAGTGTGGGCTGTGTAGGATAAGGCTCTGCTTCTGGCACAGGTGGGAACTGGATGGCACACTGGTCTCTGGCTGGGACTAGATTCCAGATTCTTTTTTAAAAATTGGATATTTTATTTACTTACATTTCAAATGTGATCCCTTTCCTATCCCCCCCCAAAAACCCCCTATCCACTACCCCTCCCCCTGCCTCTATGAGGGTGCTCCCCCACCTACAGACCCACTTCCACCTCACATTCCTGCCATTCCCCTACACTGGGGAATCAAGCCTTCACAGGACCAAGGGCCTCTTCTCCCATTGATGCCTGACAAGGCTATCTTCTGCTACATATGCGGCTGGAGCCATGGGTCGCTCCATGTGTACTCTTTGGTTAGTGCTTTAGTCCCTGGAAGCTCTGAGGGGATCTGGATGGTTGATATTGTTGTTCTTCCTATGGTGTTGCAAACTCCTTCAGCTCCTTCAGTCCTTTCTCTACTACTCTATTAGGGTCCCCTGCTTAGTCTAATGGTTGACTGTGAATTCTGCCTCTGTATTTGTCAGGCTCTGGTAGAGCCTCTTAGGAGACAGATTCTTAAAAGATTCATCCTTATACTACTGATCCTCTAGAACCAATCCCAATACCAACTTATGTATTAGTCAGGGTTCTCTAGAGTCACAAAACTTAATGGATAGTCTCTATATAGCAAGGGAATTTGTTATGATGACTTACAGTGTGTAGTCCAACTCCCCAACAATGATCAGCCCTGAATGGGAAGTCAAAGTATCTAGGAGTTGGTCAATCCCACGCGGCTAGTTGTTTCTGTTGGTCTTCTATAGTGGTAGATTCCAACAGATGTGCTGGCAAGTAAATGCAAGCAGATGAAGAAGAGCTAATCTTCCTTTTTCCAGTGTCCTTATTCAGTCCTCCAGCAGAAAGTGTGACCCAGATTAAAGGTGTGTACCACCAGACCTGGCTCTGGGACTTGTTTTGTCCTAGGCTGACCTTGAATTCGGAGATCACCTTGCTTTAGTTTCCTAGGATTATAGGCAGGTACTACCTTTCCTGAGCCTAAGCTTTTCATAGCCACTCTGCCTCAAGATAAGTTATAAAGTTTTCTTACAACCAGTTTTTTTTAATATCCATAATCAGAGTTGTAGGTTTCCAGAGAAGGTTTTTCTATTACCATTGTATAGGTTAAGAAACTGAAGCTTTAAGAATTTTATAGTGTGCACAAGTTCTCACAAGAGGTTATAGTTACTCCTTCCTACACACCTCCCAAGTTATGTGCAATTCTGCCCATGATGCACTTGGTATCCATGAATGGTATTGGGAATGATAGAGTTATAGAGGGTGGAAGATTTACTGATGTTGAGACTCCATCTATGAAGCTATGGGGAAATCACTCATATTTTTTTAACTTTTTATTGGATATTTTATTTATTTATATTTCAGATGTCATCCCCTTTCCCCATCCCTCCCCTAGAAATCCCTATCCTATCCTCCCTCCTCCTTCTTGCTTTTTTCTTTATTAGCATTTTAAGTTAACATACAAAGTACTGGGATTTATTACAGCATCTTCATACATGTATCATTAGAGTTCTGATTTGTTTCCCTCTGCCCCTTCCCTTTCTTCCTCCAGCTAGTTTCCTCATCTGATTTCCTGTCACATGTATTCCATCATCCTCCCTCCTCATCCTTTTTTTTCTTTTATTAGTAACTTTTTTTTAACTGTTAATCAAAGGCTTTATAAGTTTGGTAATGTTCAATAACAAGATGCCCATACAATCAGAAGTATAACTCAATACCCAACCTAGATATACCAAACTATCTTTGACTGGCGGAGACACGTGAACATCTGCCTCTATGTTCCTCTCTCTCTCTCTCTCTCTCTCTCTCTCTCCTCTCTTCTCTCTCACATCTCCTAGCTCCTCCTCATATTCTCCTCTGCCTCTCCTTACTCTTCCTCTCCTTAGCTCCTCCTACATATCACACTTCCTGTTAAAATAAAACTTTTCTCTCAAAATACAATTAGAGCATAACTATACCAATTTGTGTCAGTAAGGTACAAGAGAGACCTAATACCCAGTCCAACATTTTGTTGACTAACCAGAACCTCTGTCATCTCTCCTAACTAAAAGACTTAGTTCTGAACCTGGCTTTTTTCTTGGCTTTAGAATGAATGTCAGCTGAAAACCATTCTCTCAAATCTTTTCTCTCAAAGTAAATAGCCGGGATTGGCTATGAGACTATAAGTCTTCACCCCCGTCAGAAATCCAGAATGACTGAATTAACTGAAATTATGGGAAACACAAAGTATAGCTTCTAAAGCTTAGCCAATTTATAGAGACCTCTGAACACCTGGACAGTCCCTATACTACAAAACTGAGCATTGGATCATCCAATCTTCAGCCTTCTGGCCCAGGATCATCTGACAGACCTAGTGATGCAGAATTATTAAGGGCTGATTATTCTGTCTTGGCAGATATCAGTCGACTATTCTGCAAGTGTGTCCTTTTCTGGACAGTAATTTGTCTGTAGATGAAAAGAGGCAATTGTTGCCTAGTGGCTGTCTCACTACAACTGGAGTAACTCCAAAGATGCTCAATTTCTTCTTAGAATCCAAGACAGAAAATTGTAAGGAGCAGACAGGTCTCTAATCAAAATGAACATTAATACAGAAATGTTTATAACATCAATTCTGTGGACTTCTGACGTTTTGAAAACCAACTATCCATGTAAGGCATTCTGGACTGTTGTCTGTTAACTCCTTTCAGCTATTTTTAAATAAAATAGAAAAAAACACCCTAACAATAAACTCAGAGCCATAAATTTGCTATGGGCTCTTAACCAACTTGAATCAGTTAAAAGAGTTAAAGAAGGACTGGGTCTAAGCCTTGTATTCCTAAATGTGTTATATAGGCATAATGCCTATGAGAGTAACAATATTAATCTGACTTTTGTATCAGTAAGAAACTTGTACCAATGAAAACCTTAAATTTGAAATCAAAGTAAATTTTGTACCATTTAAGAAATTATAACTTCAGCTTAATAACAATTATACAGATTTCTACCAATAAGTTATGGCTATGCAATAAATCCTAGCTATTCCTCCCTGTTCCAACAAAACCACTACTTTTCCCTAGAAAGACAGCCCATATTTACCACCTCAGTCCCACAGCCCAGGGAGTAGGGGCACCAACTCTTCATTAACTTCTTCAAGCTGGTTATGGGCATTGAGATATTAGAAGAGGGGTGTGGGGAAGAGTAAATTGGTAAGCCTCTGATATCTGTGTCTTCACTGCATTCAGCTGAAATTCCAGGACATCAGAGGTTCGAGCAGGTCTGCTCAGCTTGCTTGATGGGTAGATACACCAAGGCTGTATATTCTGCAATATACAATTCTCAAAACAAATTTAGTATCAAGATAATTTTTTTGTTTGAATTCTGGAATCTAGTCTTCTGGTGGCCTGTCTCTGTCATGTCTAATCCATATAATTCTGGAGTTTCTATGAGGGTGTGCTCCCCCATCCTCCCATTCCCACCTCCCTGCTCTCAAATTCCCCAACACTAGGGGATCCAAACTTTCAGACACCAAGGCCCTCTACTTCCAGTGATGCCTGACAGGGCCACCCTCAACTACCTATACAAGTGGAGCCATGAGTCCCTCCCTTTGTGTTCTCGGGCTGGAGGTTTTAGAATGGCTACTCCAGGTGTTTCTTAGGACCATTTGCTTGAAAAATTGTTTTCCAGCCTTTTACTGTAAGGTAGTATCTGTCTTTTTCACTGAGTGGGTTTTCTGTATGCAGCAAAATGCTGGGTCCTGTTTACATATCCAGTCCATCAGCCTATGTCTTTTTATTGGGGAATTGAGTCCATTGATGTTAAGAGATATTAAGGAAAAGTGATTGTTGCTTCCTGTTATTTTGTTATTAGCCTGTTATTTTTGTTATTAGAGGTGGAATTATCTTTGTGTGGCTATCTTCTTTTGGATTTGTTAGAAGAGGATTACTTTCTTGCTCTTTCTAGGGTATAATTTCCCTCCTTGTATTGGTGCTTTCCCACTATTATCCTTTTAATGCTGGGTTTGTGGAAAGCTATTGTGTAAATTTGGATTTGTCATGGAATATCTTGGTTTCTCCATCTATGGTAATTGAGAGTTTTGCTGGGTATAGTAGCCTGGGCTGGCATTTGTTTTCTTTTAGGGTCTGTATGACATCTGTCCAGCATCTTCTCACTTTTATAGTATCTGGTGAGAAGTCTGATAGGTGTGCTTTTATACATTACTTGGCCGTTTTCCCTTACTGCATTTAATATTCTTTGTTTTGTGCATTTGGTGTTTTGATTATTATGTGATGGGAGGTATTTCTTTTCTGGTCTAGTCTACTTGGCATTCTGTAGGCTTCTTGTATGTTTATGGGCATCTCGTTCTTTTTTTTTTTTTTTTTTTTGGTTTTTTTTTTTTTTTTTTTTTTTTTGGTTTTTTTCGAGACAGGGTTTCTCTATGTAGCTCTGGCTGTCCTGGAACTCACTCTGTAGACCAGGCTGGCCTCAAACTCAGAAATCCACCTGCTTCTGCCTCCCAAGTGCTGGGATTAAAGGCGTGTGCCACCACCACCCGGCGGGCATCTCGTTCTTAAAGTTAGGGAAGTTTTCTTCTATAATTTTGTTGAAGATATTTATTGGCCCCTTCAGTTGGGAATCTTCACTCTCATCTATACCTATTATCCTTAGGTTTGGTCTTCTCACTGTGTTCTGGATTTCCTGTATGTTTTGTGTTAAGAGCTTTTTGCATTTTGTGATTTCTTTGACTGTTGTGTCAATATTTTCTATGGTATCTTTTGCACCTGAGATTCTCTTTTCTATCTCTTGTATTCTGTTGGTGATGCTTGTGTCTATGACTCCTGATTTTTTTCCCTAGGTTTTCTATCTCTAGGGTAGTCTCCCTTTGTGATTTCTTTATTGTTTCTACTTCCATTTTTATGTCCTGGATGGTTCTTTTCAATTCCTTCACCTGTTTGGTTGTGTTCTCTTGTAATTCTTTAAGGGATTTTTGTATTTTCCTTTTTAAGGGTTTCTATCTGTTTACCTGTGTTCTCCTCAAATTCTTTGAGAGTGTTATTTATGTCTTTCTTAAAGTCCTCTATCATCATCATTAGAAGTGATTTTAGATTGGAATCTCGCTTTCCTGGTGATATGGGGAATTCAGGACTTTCTAGTGTGGGAGAACTAGGTTCTGATAATGTCAAATACCCTGAGTTGCTGATGCTTATGTTCTTGCACTTGTCTTTCACCATCTGGATCTCCTTAGTGCTACCTGCCCTGTCTCTGACTGGAGCCTGTCTTTCCTATTATCTTGGTTGTTTCAGAACTGTGTGGGGTGGGTGTTACCACTGGGGTTAGAGCTGGGGCCCAAGATCTGCTCAGTGCTCTGGCCTAGACTGGAAGGAACCAGTGCTCTGGGCTAGGAGTGAATTCCTGGGTCCCAGTGGGTCCCAGTTACTCCCTGTTTGGTGTGGGTGTTGCTATCTTCTTACCTAAGATACTGTCCATGTTAGAGTTCCTGGGAGGCCTGCTTCCTCTGGGATTTGTGAGATTGGGTGCAGAGTTGCCGCCAGGGATCTGTTCAGTGCTCGGGCCCAAACCCGGGAAGCTGAAATCACTCATATTTGCGTAAGTAATTTTTAGGAATACTGTTGTTTTGCAATGACTTATGCTCTTCTCCCATATGCTGGTTATTACTTTCTGTCAACTTAACACAAACTATAGTCATTTGAGAAGAGGGAGCCTCAGTGAGGGATTGCTTCTATCAAATTGGCCTGCAGACTTGAGTGAGGGACATTTTCTTGATTGATAGTTGATGTGGGAGGGCCCAACCCAATAAGGATAATCTAACCCTATACTTATACAGTCCTGGGCAACTAAGACAGCAGGCTCAGCAAGAAATGGAGAGTAAACCAGTAATCCTTGTTCCTTTGTGGAGTCAGCTTCAGTTCCTATTCCAGAGTCTTCTCTTGAGTTCCTATTCTGCATGATACACTCTAAGGTGTAAAATGAAGTACTGCCCCACCAGTCTGATTTTGTCATGGTGTTTATCACACCAACAGAAAGCAAACTAGGACATCCAAGTTTCTGTGAGTAATCCCAGTAAGTCCACTGATTTCTCAAAGTATACATGGATAGAACCATTAGTTTGGGTTGTTATTAGTGCCTCATCTTAATTCAGTAGATATTTCTTTACATCTCCCCAGAAAGAGTTCATGCAACAGTAGATATACCAACACTCCCATGCAACAGCCTGTTTTCTTTCTTTCTTTTTTTTAGCATGACCCCAGTCAGTTCTGAGGCTGAGGCAGGTTTATTTTTTCCCAATTGACTTTTATACCATTTTAGTTACATGCAAATATTAAGATCAGTTCTAGGTTGAGGAACTAGCAATACAATAGATGCAAATAGTCAAGGAACAAACAAGGCAATAAACAAAGTCCCGTGATTACTGTTTCTTTTCTTTCTTTCTTTCTTTTTTAAATTTTCTCTGGGATTTCTGGATCTGTCTTCTTTTTTTTTTTTTTTGGATATTTTATTTACATTTCAGATGTTATCCCCTTACCCCTTTTCCCCCTCCCGCCCAGGAACCCCCATCCTATCTCTCCTCTTCATGCTTCTATGAGGATGTGCCCCCACCTACCCCGACTCCCACCTCCCCACCTTGAATTCCCCCACACACTTCATCCAGCCTTCATGGGATCAAGGATCTCCTCTCCCACCTATACCTGACAGGACTATCCTCCCTTGTATATACAGCTGGAGACATGGGTCCCTCCCTAAGTACTCTCAGGCTGATGGTTTAGACCTTGGGGGCTCTGGTTGGTTGGTATTGTTGCTCTCCTCATGGGGTCGCAAACCCTTTCAACTCCTTCAGTCTTCACTGTAACTCCTCCATTGGGAACCCCATGATCAGTTCAATGGTTAGCTGTGAGCCTCTGCCTCTCAATATGTCAGACTCTTGCAGACCTCTAAGTGATCACTGTTTCTAAAGGCATATTAGAATGACCAAAATCTGAGTCTACTTCCCTGTCCTAGCCCAAAATTATATTCATGCCTGAAGCCTATTTTTTTGTTCTAGCCTAAGATTTAGATTTCTGCCTGAAATTGCTTCCCTGTTTTAGCCTAAAATTAGACTCCTGCCTGAACTTACTTCCTTGTGTGCCAGAGTCCTGCCTGAAGCCCATTTCATTGTCCTTGACTAATGTCAGGTTCCTGCCAAGTGGCCCCAGACAGCTCTCCACATTTCCTCCATTTTTATTTCATAAACAAGACTGAGTCTGTCTTAGGTCATTCTGACAAGAGTGCCTTCCTTACCCATTGTGGAATATGCATTATCAAAAGCAATGCACTTATGTCTTAAGTTGGTAAGAATCTTACCCATCCTTGGCATGCCAGCCTGTTAATTTAATAACTCTGTCTAGAGGTCCATTTTCAGTTTCAAGCCATGTTCTTTGGCCACCAACATATTGATGTTGTTAAAGACAAGATTTAACACAATGAGCAGAAATAAAATTATTCCTAGGACAAAAAGGGCTAGCATGATCAGGCTATATATACCATTCTTAAAGCTTGACCAAGATGGAAATATTGACCTCAGGCTATGGATAATTTTATCAGCAGTATCTGCAGGAACAAAGCTCAGTGGAGCAGCATTCTTTAAATTCATAATCTCACTATGTAAAGTTAAAACATCCAGAGAGGTGTTACAATTATAACACCCTGCACATGTCTTTAAACTTTTTCCCTATTATAATGACTATCATTGTACATTTTAGAAGTAACACAAATCCATTGGTATTTGGCATGACACTTGAGATGGCTCTTTACTCTTAATCTCTGAACCTCCTCTCCAATAAATTGGATAGGATAAAGAGCATCAATATGTTGTTCCAAACACCTATCCTAAATCCTAAATCCTCTGGAATACTCAAAACATTAGTAACATTTTTTGCTAAATGATTAACAAAAGTAGCTATCTTATCTTCTTGTGTCAAAGCAATTCCAGAAGCATTGGTGCTAGCTATTAATGTAGTTAAAGCTGCTATACCAACAATAATCAAGCCCAGTACCCTCTCGCTTCTGCTTAAAGGCTGACTCACCCCTTCCAGTACTTACAAGCTTTTTTTCAGAGCACCAAGGTCCTATAATACTCACAGGCAATAAAGTGAAAGCTGGTTGATAGACTTCCATAACAGACATGCCAGTTTTCAATACATTAACACAATTAGAAAGTGTATATCCACTACAACTTACATTAAATACCATGGAAGAAACAAATTTTAACATGGCCAATTAATAAAAGATTAGGAGCTTTAACACATGTACTAACACTTGTTCGACGTCCAGATTGTATCCTAATTTTATCTATTGCTAACATATCTTAAAAAAAGAACTGCAGCTAACTTCCAAATATATCTCTGAAAATGTCCAGAACCAGCCTTCCACATGAAGACTGTTATTTCCAATATTGGATTTTTTTTTTTCGAGACAAGGTTTCTCTGTATAGCCCTGGCTGTCCTGGAACTTACTCTGTAGACCAGGCTGGCCTCAAACTCAGAAATCTGCCTGCTTCTGCCTCCCAAGTGCTGGGATTAAAGGCGTACACCACCACTGCCTGGCCAAAGTTCCCCCCCCCCCCCCCGTGAGCATGCATAGGCGGGATTTGAACTCGTTTGGGAGAGACAGACAGCCACCTTGGATTCCAGAGCACAGTGACTACAGCAGTGCACCACTGCTGACTGGCTCCAATATTGGATTTATTTCAAAACCAGTCCATGATTGAGTTAGAATAACTGGCCACATTAAAGGAAATAGAAGAGTTATTATAACTTCTCTTTTTGATTCTCTGTCTCTCTGTCCCACAAGGTCTAAAAGCTTGAGGCAAGGAATCTTGTCTGATCTGGGATATAGGCAAGCAAAAGTGGGTCAGGAACATATGTTCACAGGTCAATATCATTCTTTGTTTCAGCATTACCATGTCTCACCACTCACTCTGGCAGCTAGCATGCTCCTGCAGCATCCTGAGGAAGAAACACAAACATGCCCTCTTCTCCATATTAAATACCTGATTGTGATCATGGCATATGCCAGTAAATGGATCTTTCCATTTCACTTAGGCATAAGTATGCCTAGTTGTAGGGTGCCATAGACACTCAGCACAGAGTTCCTTGGCATCCGAATTTTTAAGAATTTAAAATAAAAAGAACATGATTTAAGTATAATTTTGGTGTACCAGGATATAACTCCCCCTTTTTTATTTTATAAAGATATTGCTTTAAAATACCTTGTCCTTGAGGATTATAAAGAATCCCAGTAATATGAGTAATATTAAATTGTTGACAAAAAGTCTCAAATACTTGACTGCAATATCCATTTCCATTATTGGTTTTAATCTGATTTGGAACATCAGTATAGAAAAACAATGGAGGCAATGACTAATTATGTTTTCAGTTGCTTCTCCTATTAAAACAGTTGCAACTAGAAAGCCCAAAGTTTTTCAATAGTCACACGTACATATTTTAATTTTCCAAAATCAAAAATATGAATAAAATCCATTTGTCATAATTGATTAGGTATAAGTCCTCAAGGATTAACACCATTATATGGTACAGGTAGAAATTGAGGACATTCAGGACAAATCTTTACAATTTAACTTGCACTTTCTCTAGAAGTACTAAATTATTGTCTCAAGTTTTTACTATTTTGTTGATGTAAAGAATGAGATTGTCTGGCTAATTGTTCTTGTAAGGCCTATAATCTGCCTGGCATACAAATCTGCTATGGCGTTGCCCTGGGGTCCAGGCAATCCAGTGTGAGCTCTAAATGTCCTATAAAGTTAAGGAACAGTACGTTATCTTAAATTGAATTGTATTTGCATAAATAATTGCAAAATGAGAATTAGTAATATCTTTAAAAAAGAATTTCAAGCAATTGTAAACTATAAGCTATATAATGTCTATATCAGTATACAAATTGAAAGCTTGGTTTTTTGAACATTTCAAAAACAGCGGCTACAGTATGTAGTTCAATTATTTGTGCCAAAATATGGGGAGGGACTCAAGAGAATATACACGTGATCTAATCACATATGCTGCCTTCCCATTAGATGAGCCATCTGTAAATACAGTAAGCACATTTTCTATAGGCTGCATGTGTAAATTTATAGGAAATACAAAAGCATGCTTAGTGACAAATTGTAACAGCTTGTCTTTTGGATAATGATTATCAATTTTGCCTAAAAATATTTGCACATGCAATAGATCAAATATCAGTATTTTGCAATAAACAAATTTAACTGTTGTTTGGAAGAAGGAATAAATATTTCATCAGTTTCTTTCTTAAAATATTTTCTTGATTTTCTCTTACAATTTTGTATTAATACAGCAACAGCTTCATAATAGGGTGCTAAAACTTTACTTGGAGATGAAGAAAGGTGAATCCACATTAATGGTTCCTTTTACCAAAGAACTGCTGTGGGCCCATGAGTAGCAATAACACAAACAGCCAAGAATCAATTGATCATAGTCTATATAATGTATCTGTTGTTGACTAATAGCATCCTCTACTTTCTGCAAAGTTATTTATCCCTCATTAGTTAATTGTCTAGGGGAATTAGGATTTGCATTCCCTTTGAGAATATCAAACAGAGATTTAAGTTCTCCTGTAGTAGGCTTAAGATGAGGTCTCAGCTATATCTCCTAGAAGCTTTTGAAAATCATTAAAAGTGAACTATCTTTTTTTTTTTTTTTCATGTACATCTGCAGGCCAGAGAGGGCACTAGATCCCATTATAGATGGTTGTAAGCCACCATGTGGCTGCTGGGAATTGAACTTAGGACCTCTAGGAAGAGCAGTCAGCACTCTTAGCCACTGAGCCATCTCTCCAGCCCTAACTATCCTTTCTTACTGGAATTTTCTGTGCCACAATCTGTTTGGGATATAACTGATGTCTCAAATATTGAAAAATATATTGCCTTTGAATCTTTCTGGAGCAACAAGCACTCCCCAAAATTTTAAAGCTCGTTGTATGACAGCAAAGATTTGCAGTAAAACTCCTTCAGAGGAATCAACTAATAAAATGTCAATATAATGAATAATATACACTGAAAGATTCAAACTCCTAACTTCTTGAATTGAAGCAGCAACAACATTTTTATATACTGTAAGGCTATTAGCCATTTCTTGAGAGAAAACTTTCCAATAATATCACTTCATGGATTCCTTAAATTATAAGTAAACTCACTAAATGCAAACCTTCCGCAGTGACCGGGATGCAAAGGAACAGTATAAAAACAAGCCTCCAAAGCCATAATAATTCTATATGCATTTTCTGGAATGGCAGCTAGAGTAGGCAACCCATGCTGCAATTCCCCCACAAATTCCATAGCCTCATCAACCCTTCACAGCAAACCCTGCAACAATCTCCACCTGCTTGATTTTTTTTTCCTTAATTACAAATATGTGTGAGTTAAAATCCTGAGCTTGTGATGGAACTGCAAACTGCAGCCAATGAAACAATGACAGTTTAACTATAATCTTATATAAGTTTCCCTTGCAATACCAGAGTACAACCACAACTTTGGAAAGCAAAATTTAACCTCCAACAATAATCCAGTTTCTCCCAAATCAATACCAAATGCATCACCCCATGCTACAAAGTTTGACTGCCAGTTTGTGCACTGGAACGCACAATGGTGCAGCCTCCAATACCTCAAAGAGACACTGCCCTAA
The DNA here is from genome assembly GCA_021653895.1 of Mastomys natalensis. Lineage (NCBI taxonomy): Eukaryota > Metazoa > Chordata > Mammalia > Rodentia > Muridae > Mastomys > Mastomys natalensis. The sequence goes on along the minus strand of JAJTUV010003435.1, from coordinate 61,261 downwards.
ATCCTGTCTTTTCTAAGTCTCATTTCTAGGGTAAGAATTACATTAAATATTACTCAATTTAGAGGTATCTTAGAGACCTGTATCTCTGGGTTGGCTCATGCCATGTGATGTTGTTCTGAGTGACTCAAACCATGAGTTAATAGTTTTAAGCCAACTTCCTGTTACCAAAGTGGCAAAATTGTAACCATACCCAATAATTTATAAGCCAATAATCTATAACCAAGTCATGCAAAACATATTTATATTTTTAAAACAGTCAGAAACAAAAATGAAGTGGCTGCACACATTTACTTAAATGAGACAAAGTTTTTAATTTCTCTAGCTGTAATTTTAAGACAGGAACACCTTTTCACCTGCTGAACCCAATAATCACAGTCATGGGGGTTTTTGTAGGAGAAACAACCATCAGCTCCTTACTGTAGAAGCTGAGAAGCTGCTGGCTCCTTTAAGAATGGTTTTTACAGACAATGAAACCATTGCAGGGCTTTTCCAGCTGTGCTAGACTCCTAACTACAGGTGCAGGTCTCCAAACACCAATTGAAACTGCTTTTTATTTTTATATTTTTACTTATTCTTTTTCTCTTCTTTCTTTCTTTCTTTCTTTCTTTTTTTTTTTTTTTTTTTTTGAAATGAGTTAAAACTAAATCAAGGGGTAAACAACCAGCAGATAAAATTCTAACCAATTTTTCTTTTGAATATGAAACACAGAACAGCATTCAAGTAACAAAACAAAAACACAGACATAAACTGACAGACACTGACAGATTGGTGCACCAAGGACAGACAATAGACAAGAGAGGGAAGAGAATTAGATGTCTCACCAAAGAGACCCAGATATCTTACCTATGGGACCCAGAATTAAACATTTCTCCAGTAGGAGCCAGAGAGGAGGCTGGACATCGCCTGACCTCTGCCTGGTCCTAGGAGAACTCTTTAATAGCTTACATTCACTTTTCTTCTCTTTTGCCAAAGCATCCCTGATAGGCAGGAAGAACTGCTTTTCTCAATCCCATTTTCTCTCATGTCTAGGGTGTAAACTATCTCTAGTCAGAGTCCAAAAACTAAAAGTATCTATCAGAATTACCTTTGCTTCTCTAGATTTTAGCATAACTCTAAACACATACACAAACACATTTTTATCATTACCTTGCCCCATTTTTATGGGGTTTATCACCACTGGCCCAAATCTTCTTTACTTTCCTTTGCATGTGCTTCCAATTCCCACAGTGTCCTTCACTGTACCCTGCTTACTGGAGCTTCAAAGTTGAGGTGCCATTTGACCAGGCCAGCCCAGTCAGTCAACAGGTTCTCCCACACAGGAGTGAGGATTAAAAAAGAAAAAAGACAATTAGACAACATTGTAGCAAGACCCCAGCCACTTCTGGGACTGAGGCACTGAGCCGATTTTCCTTTCTTTATTCTCTCTCTCTCTCTCTCTCTCTCTCTCTTTCTCTCTCTCTCTCCTTCCTTTCTTCTTTTCTTTCTTTTCTTGTCAGGAGCCATAATGGGACAAGCTATAATCAGCAGGTGGTCATCCTGAAATGCTTGCCTTGGATTATTACATAATCTGCAACATAGTGAGGCTTCATCCAGCAAGGCTGTGGGTGACTTGTTTTAGGAAAGATTCCTGCTATTAATATGCTTTTCCTATTATTATTATTATTATTATTATTATTATTATTAAACATATGTAGCAATCACTATGCAATAGCACACCCCTTTTGAGCAGATCTCTGCAGACCCACGAAGATGTACTATCTTGGAGTGATGGCTATATAGACAAATAGATGACTTCTTAAGTCTTAGTGATGACCCTATAATAATTCCTAAAATTATATCAATGATTATTAAGCTCTTTTATAGTGGGAATGATATTAGGTCCCTTTCTGATGGTCAAAACTGCAATGAGAACTCTGCCAGTCTCCCGAGTGTCATCAGTTAATTGCCCTTAGATAGTAACCAGACTTTCTCCTGCTCAGAGCACATTCCAATGAGGTTGTAAAACAATTAACCAAAGGTCACTAAAAGGGAACTCAAGATTTATTGCAGGTGCTAGGATAGAAGAGAAAATATTGCCTGGGTTTATCTATACAAAACTTCACTGATTTCTTGGTTATAGTTTTAAACCTTCAGTGAACCTGTGGAGCTAGACAGGTGATAGATATTTAGCTAGATAATTGATCTTAATGGATATACATGTAAACATTCTGTGCTGTAAACTTCTATTTCAATTTATGATTTGAATTTTGGTATGAACTTGTAATGAACTTTGTAACATGTGATCATGTACTCTGAAAGATGCATAAGTACTGAAGACAAAGAGTAATAGTCGTAGTAGTAGTCATGGTAGTCATAGTAGAATAGAGTAGTCATAGATGTAGAGGTTCATTAGAAGCCATTTGTCCTTTCCCTTCCTTTTCCCCTGCTTAGAATTTTTTCCTTTTCCCCACTTAGGACCTTTCCACTTTTTCTCTAGATAGCCTTCATAGGAAACATTTTACACTTAGCAATAAACTCTATGATAACTTCTCTAAGTGTCTTCCTTCCTGTGATATCAGACTAGCAGGCATAGCAGGCCCAGCAGCTCCTGCTGAGAGAGTACAAAGGCTATTTGTTTAGTCTTCTGCTGTTTTGGGGCTGAGGTGCAAGTGCAAGAAATGGCAGTTTCTGTCTTCAGAGGATACTGGAGGGCAGGTCAGCCACAGTGACATAGTAAACTTTAGTAATGTGGATAAGTAAGATTTTATTAAACAGCAACCCTAAATATCTCATAAGACCAAAGTCTTACCACAAATCTCATAAAGCCCAAGGCTTTACACCGAAATTTGTAAGACCAAGTCTTACCCCTGCCCCCTATGCTCTTCCATTTCCCATATCCCCCCCCCCCCAGCTGCCTCAAGAAGAACCAATGAGGAGAAGAAAGAAGACACCTTCTCCTCCTCCCACCATGCTGGGACTGGCCCTCAGCACTTTCTTTCCTTTTTTTTCCCCCTCAAGACAAATATAAACCCTGTAGCCAGGCTGACCTAATAAGCCAGTCTCAAACTTAGCACAATCTTCCAGCCCCAGCCTACAGTGCTACATAGGCATGAACCATCACGCTTAGTGTTCTAATGCTTTTAGTAATTATATAATACCAGAGTGTATGGTTTCTTGTTGGACAAATGATAGGTTGAAGGATAGCATTTACAATCAACATTTTTTCTGCACTCAATAATTTTGTCACCTTCTAGTAAAAATGTTTCCATCATTAAAAGAAAGGGAGAAAGAATTAAGTCAAGACAATTTGAAGCATTAATTTGTGAGTACCAGTTTGATTGCATTTCAAATGACAATGTCTTAGTTCTAAGGTATTCTAAATTGATTCTGCTGAACTTTTGATTTCCTTTAAGGTTTTTAGTGATCATTTGTATTCAGCTAGATCAATGTTTATTTCCAATGAATTTGGGATTTCTTAACCTTTTGTTATTGTTTTTCCAATTAAGATATCTGATAATTATCTGAAAATAGAAGGAACAAAAGTTATGAGGTTAAATAAGAATAAATTCCTTAAACTAATTGGTCCAAAGCCTCTTTTATGTTTAGAAAAATAGTTTTGTGTGTACTAAACAGGCTTTACGAAAGGTCAAGTAACCCTTCCTCTGACTCACTCCATCTGCAGAGATAAAGGTTATATAATTTTTCATATAAGGGTGAACTAAGTATTTGAAATGGTACGCAAAGTGTGTTGTGTGTTCATGAATAAAATGGGAGGAAAGCATGCATGTACCAAACCTGCACTTACAAAAGCAATGATGCAGATCCCTATGAGAAATGAAACATGCTTGAACAGAGGATGTTAGTCTGCTTTAGAAGGAGTAATAACTAGGTAAAACTTACCCAGTAGGAAATATAATGAAGAACAAAACCACTGCACTCAAATTTCTGTAAGTCATTTAAAAAACCAGTTTCAGAAATTTACCATCATTTGCACATGCATTAAATTAGAGAGCAACATTAGATAAAGTGAATTGAAGCTTTAAAGAAATACTTTTCTACAGTACTTAATGAGTCTAATTCATGCAATTTTATCAAGTATGTAAAGATACCTATAGATAATGGACAGTAAAAATGGATGAAATATGTCCCATCACATAAATACTTCATCCAATGCAAAGCAAGGATCCATTTAGCCATCTCCTCTAGCTACTAGAGGAACCGATAGAGTCTTGCAGTTCTTTGGTAAGGGGTACACCAAAGGCTCCCTAAGAAAAGCACATTACCTTTGAGTGTGGCAGCTGCGCTAGTCATATCCTATATGTAGATGAAACTTTTGGATTGTTTTGGATCCATCTTTACCCAGGGCCAATTTATTTTTTTATCATTTTAATTTTTTATTTACTTTACATCCCAATCACAGACACCTTTTCTTCTCTCTTCCCAGTCCCACCCTTTACAAATCCCTCCCCCACTGACCCTCATTTTTTTCCTCACAGAAGGAGATCCCCCTTCAGTACCATACTACACAGGGACATCTAGTTCCAGCAGGTCTAGGCACATCCTCTACCACTGAGGCCCAAGCAGGCAGTCCTAGTAGGGGCAAGGGATCCAATGGCAGGGAACAGAGACTTGAGAGACAGCAGGGTGAAATTCTTAAGTCAAAGTTCTCCTTGAGTTTCTTCAATCTCTCCTCTCCACCTTTTTTGCTTTTGGAAATCGATAATAATAGTATTGGTATCCTAAATACTTTGTGTTATGAGGCATTGTGATAAGCACTGTGTGGCGGGTTATCACATTCTCATTACCACACAGATATTATCATTATTCTGTCTGTTACACAGAAAGGTCAAACAACTTATCACATCTCTGCAATTTAAAAAACATTTATTTTAAGGATTTATTGTATGTGTATGTATATGAGCCTTTGTGAGTTTATGCATACCACATACATACAAGGGCCCATGGAGGCTAGCTAAAAGGTGTTAGATACTCTGGGACTAGAGTTACAGATGATTGTGAGCCACCATGTGGGTGCTAGGAACTGAATCTAGGCCCTTTGCAAGAACAGCAAGTGCTCTTAACCACTGAGCCATCTGTCCAGCCTCTGTAGGTTCACAAGTTAGTAGGCTATTTCATTACAGCATTACAAAGTATAGCTTGGCAAAGACATGGCACAGTGCTGTCTGCCGAGGTTAACACAACTTCCAAAAGAAATCTAGCCACCATTTAGAAACAGTGGCACAGGTAACACTTCAAAGCACAAAGCTTTCTTTTTATTTGGGAGGGGATTTGATTAAAAATAAATTTTATTAAATGGACACACCATTCCTGTTATTTCATTCCTTCTAACGCATGGATAGAAGACAGCAGTTAAAATTTTCAGGGTTATGTTCAAAGATGATTATAAAGCATCAGGCTAAGTGGCTGAACACCTCTCCACAAAAAAAGGAGACAGTCATTTTGACCAGTTAGTGTCTGATTATATCCACCACTTAACATTGAATATTTACATTTCAAATGTTATCCCCTTCCTGTTTTCCCCTCCAGAAACTCCCTATCCCCTACCCCCTACCCCTGCTTCTATGAGGGTGCTCCCCCGACCCATCCACTCTCTCCAGCTTCCCTGCCCTGGCATTCCCCTACACTGTGGCACTGAACCTTCACAGGACCAAGGGCCTCTCCTCCCATTGATGTTCGACAGGGCCATCCTCTGCGACATATGCAGCTGGAGGCATAGGTCCCTCCACGTGTACTCTTTGGTTGGTGGTTTAGTTCCTGGGAGCTCGGGGGAGGGGGGGTTGGTTGGTTGGTTGATATTGTTTTTCTTCCTATGGGGTTGCATAGGAACTTCAGCTCCTTCAGTCCTTTCTCTAATATCTCCATTGGAGACCCTGTGCTCAGTCCAATAGTTGGCTGCTAGCATCTGCCTCTGTATTTGTCAGACTCTGCCAGAGCCTCTTAGGAGACTGCTATATCAGGCTCCTGTCAGCTTGCACTTCTTGCCATCTGAGATATTGTCTGTGTTTGGTGACTGTATATGGGATGGATCCCCTAGTGGGGCAGTCTCTGGATGGCCTTTCCTTTAGTCTTTGCTCCATACTTTGTTTCCATATTTCCTCCTGTTGTTTCCCCCTTCTAAGAAAGACTGAAGCACACACACTTTGGTCTTCCTTCTTCTTGAGCTTTATGTGGCCTGTAATTGTATCTTGGGTATTCTGAGAATTTGGGCTAATATCCACTTATCAGTGAGGGCATACCATGTGTGTTCTTTTGTGATTGGATTACTTTACTTCTATAAATGTTTTTGGTTTTTTACTGTGCATAGACAGTCTTGGTTCTAATATTGCCTTCAAGATGGGTTTTATTATACCAAAGGCATTAGAAATCAGAACAGCAAAAAGATTGACTCCAAATTACAGGAATTTGATAAGTACAGATAATGTTATATCAGAGTCAATCCCATACCCAAAATGAAATGCTGAATCTAACCATAAATTAAATAAAAAGGAGAATTCTTATCACGTGTGTCTAAAAGAATCCACTGCTCAAACATGGAGAACAACTCAACAGATGGAATGCTTCAAGCCGCCAGACACAGAAAAAGTCCTGTAAAGGGCCAGCTGCTAACTGACTTGTCTTTCTGAGAGCCTCTCCATTTGTGTATTTTTCTTCTTTTGAATATTAAGCAGCTTTAGCATTACTGCTTCTGCAAATATCTCAAATACTGAAAGCAACCAACATGGAATACAGAAACACAGCCTTGTGGCCATTATTCTCATTTTCTAGTTCCATCCATTTGCCTAAGAATTTCATGAATTCATTGTTTTTAATAGCTGTGTAATACTCCATGTATTACATGTAAATGTACCACATTTTCTGTATCCATTCCTCTGTTGAAGGACATCTGGGTTCTAAAGTCCTGTTGATAGCTGACCATAAAACAAAACATCCCCAGGTTCCCTAAACAGGTCAGTTATCTTTTAAAACTTTCTTTACGTGTGTTAATTTTCCTATTCTCCAGGACAAACTCAAGTTTCATTTCTTGCAACTAATTTTAGCTTCACTGAATGAGTGAACTTTTTTTGTTGTTATTATAGTTTCAGCATTGTGCTTTTAAGTGGCATTTTAGAAGATAAATACTCTCAGATATACATTAGAATGTCCTTGATATCCTAGGTTAAGCATTTAAATTCTAGTAAAATAGAAAAAAATTCCCATTTGCTTCTACTTCTTGGAGACACACTTCTGATAAGGTAATATGTTTTAAATACAGTCAAGGAAATACTAGTTAGTTGATTTTCACTAACAGCCACAAATATGTTCATGAAAATAGCCAGGAGTTATCATTTTTAATTTTTTTTTTAAATCTCAAAGCCAAATGCACTACACATATATGAAAAATATGTTTTCATTATAGTAGTTTCATGGTTTTCCTATTAAAGTGATTGGGATTGAACCTGGGGACTTGTGTACATGCTGAGCTAGTGTCCCAGTTTCATAATCATTTTATAATACTTGATCTTGACTTCTTCAAGGTCTTTCAATTTGTCAAAGAGATTGTTTTTGCATTGACAAACTGTTTACTTTGGATCTGGCTATAGAACACCACCATTTGGAACTTCAAGTGTGACAGCACAGAGCAGTGGAGCTGTATGTAACATGTGAAGACAGAAAAAGAAAACTGTCAAGGAACTCAGACCATTGAGTAACTGACACTTGAATGAACCTGAGGCATCTGGTTTATTGGATCAGCTGACAGCAGAAAATGCAAAGTAGTGTGGCACACATGAAACAGTTCTCTGGTCATGACAGAACGGAGAGCCACAAGTCATTCCACCAGACCTGCTCCCCAGAAGACATGTGTAGAATAAGAATGTTCTTCCCGGGATAGGGTCTACTCTGATGATAGCCAGTCAGCCTATGAGCGTTCTAGAAGAGGATACTTTTATGATGACACATGAAATCACGATGTAGGGACCAAGAGAAATGCAGAGAGAGAGATAGAGACACAGATCATTGGAAATGGTCGCAGAAATCCCCATCTTCTGAAAGAAGGAGCCCAGATCAAGGAATAACTCAGAAAGGCCCTACATCAAAGAAGGGAGAAAAGGAGGTGGGGAGGAGGAGGAAGAAGCAGAGAACAAGGAGGAGGAGAAGAAGGAGGAAGAGCTGGAGCTGAAGCTGGAACTGGATCCACTGCTCACCTGCACCGGGGGAGCATATATTCCTCCAACAAAGCTCAGGACGATGCAGGAACAGATTACAGATAAAAACAGCTTATTGTACCAGAGGATGAGTTGGGAGGCTCTGAAGAAGTCAACCAATGGTCTCATCAACAACGTCAACATCTCCAATATCAATATTATTATCCAAGAGATTCTTCAAGAGAACATCGTCAGAGGGAGAGGATTGCTGTCCAGATCTCTTCTGCAAGCACAGAATGCTTCTCCAATCTTCACTCACGTCTATGCGGCTCTGGTGGCAATCATCAACTCAAAATTCCCACAGATCGGAGAGTTAGTCCTCAAGAGACTAATTCTGAATTTTCGGAAAGGCTATCGAAGGAACCATAAGCAGCTTTGCCTGACTGCTTCCAAACTTGTGGCACATCTTATTAACCAAAACGTGGCCCATGAGGTTCTGGGCCTGGAGATGCTCACTTTGCTCCTAGAGAGGCCAACAGACGACAGTGTTGAAGTAGCCGTCAGCTTCCTCAAGGAGTGTGGTCTCAAACTAACCCAAGTGTCACCAAGGGGAATCCATGCAGTCTTTGACCGCCTGAGAAGCATTCTACACGAGTCTGAGGTCGACAAAAGAGTCCAGTACATGATTGAAGTGATGTTTGCTGTGCGGAGGGATGGGTTCCGGGACCACCCCGTTATTCAGGAAGGACTTGATCTGGTGGAAGAGGACGATCAGTTTACACATATGCTCCCCTGGAGGAGGACTACAATCCAGAAGATGTTCTTAACATTTTCAGGATGGATCCTCACTTTAGGGAGAATGAAGACAAGTACAGGGCTATTAAAAGAGAAATCCTGGATGAAGGAGACAGTGATTCAGTCACAGACCAAGAAGCTGGAAGTAGTGAGGACGAGCAGGAGGAGGAGAGGGAGGGGGAAGGAGAAGGAGAGGAAGGAGGAGGAGGAAAAGTCACTATTGATGACCAAACAGAAATCAACCTAGTCTCATTCCGCCGTACAGTCTATCTTGCCATTCAGTCAAGTTTAGATTTCCAAGAATGTGCATACAAGTTGCTGAAGATGAAGTCTCCTGAGGGCCAAGCAAAGGCACTCTGCAACATGATCGTCGACTGCTGTGCTCAACAAAGGGCCTATGCAAATTTTTTTGGCTTGTTAGCTGGGCGGGTTTTGTATGCTGAAAAAAGAATACATGGAATCATTTGAAAGTCTCTTCAAGGAACAGTACGACACCATCCATCGCTTAGAGACAAACAAATTGAGAAATGTTGCTAAGATGCTTGCTCACCTTTTATACACAGATTCACTCCCATGGAGTGTTCTCAGGTGTATAAAGCTGAGTGAAGAGACCACGATGTCTTCTAGTAGGATTTTTGTCAAGATCTTCTTCCAGGAACTGTGTGACTACATGGGTCTTCCTAAACTGAATGCAAGGTTAAAGGATGAAACTCTTCAGCCATTCCTTGCAGGATTGTTACCCCGAGACAATCCACACAACTCCTAGTTTGCCATTAACTTCTTCACATCCATAGGCCTCGGAGATTTGACTGAGGTTTGACAAGGTATTTGCTTATATTTTATCTTGTTTTACTGTTTATATATCAGTGCAAAGGAAGCAATACCAAAAATATGTCATGCAAATACAAATGAGATTTTGAGCAAATACTTTCTAAGAAAAAATAATGATCAGAAGGAAGATGTGAAGAGTAAGTCACCAAGTTCAAATTTACCTGGTTGCCCAATTTGAACAGTAGGAGGAACATGCTCCATTTTTACAGGGATGATTATATATGAACATAAGAACTATTCTTTTATTTGCAAAATTTGAACAATGATGAGTTTGTTTCTTCATGCTAGCCCCAGTTTGTTTTCACACAAACAGCCTGTAAACTGTTTCAGAATAGAATTGTAGCTCTAATTCACCACTACTAAAAATCAACATCTGAAAACAACAAAACAGATTGCTTTAAATGTCATCTTCCCTCTACACATACTCCTGCAGGATTGCATGCTCATAAACCTCTCATTTGTATATAAAGCGAGAAGCAGGGAGTGGGGAAGAGGTGCAGGCTGCAGGGCTGAGCCTGGCTGGTCAGATGGCCAGAGCCCTGTGGCTGCTTCAGGGGAGGCAGCACTGAGTTTGTTTTCTCTTTCTGCACCCCAGCAGCGGGCGGGGAGCCCTGTGGTCCTCTCTTTTGAGGTACCCATCATTGAGGAGGTCAGCAGTCACTCAGTGCAAGTCCTGGTCCTACGAAGAAGACCACCACGCATGAGCCAGCTCATCAGATGGGATGCATGCTGGTGCTAGAGATCCTGAAGCAGAGATGCTACCTACCACTCGCTCCTGTGGAGGATCCCTGGGACCAAGAAATGGAGGTGTGCAGCAGCAGCAGAGAGAGGAGTAGCCAAGGTTAGTGTGGTGGGCGGGACCGGCTGCAACTCTGCAGCCCAGTGTCTGGGGAGATCCTGGACAGATGGGCGGGCGGGAGAGTGGGGTGCCTAGTAGCCCCTCCTCCCCCTTCCTGGGAGCTCAGACCTAGCACTGGCAGAATTAGGACGGGAAAGGGGTCAGGACAAGGAGCTCCAGCCTGCAGAGCTGTGGCTTGGCCTCTGCAGCTCAGGAGGTGCTGCCATGCCAGAGTTTGTTCTAAGTTTCTTCACTTCCAAACCAAAGCGGGACTGGGGAACATGCGGAATACCTTGCCTGACTCTATGCGCCCCTTTTGCACCTCGCTGCTGCCTCTGCTCTCTGAGAGTTGAAGCTGAGGACCAGAGCTTGCTGTTGAACTCCAGAGCTTTGTGAACTCAGGGAAACAAAAACACGCCAAGGTTACTAACTCTTGGGACTTTCACCCCAGGAGATGAGTAGAGTATTCTTTGGTAACAGCATCCTCATTTCTTTGCACCCTCCTATCTTTTTTCTTCCTATCTGAAGGGGAGAACTGGCAGTCTTTAATCCATGTGCAGGTGAATGGCTGCTGCTTGTTCTCAGTTCCCCTTACTCTCCTTCAGTTTTACTTCAACCCTTGACCTTTCCCAGTCTTCATACCTAAAAATGGTGGGTACCAGAGGCCAAGTGATACCAGGAGCTTATGAGACCTGATTTTAGTAAAGCTTAGCCAAGTTGAACCAAAATACTTCCGTTTCCCCCCCCCCACCACCACCTTTTCCCGCAGTTGTTCATTCATACTTCTGAACCTGTACTGGGTGTACTTTGCAGTTGGGCCACGAGAACTTAGATGTGCACAGGTATTTTATTGTTTGGTTACAAAAAGTAGGCAATATTTGAACACAAAACTTACGTATTGTGATAGAAAGTTGGATCCTTTCCTAGCCACTTAATCATAAGCATAGTAATCCAGTAGAGGCCACCTCCTAAAATAGGTGAATGCCAATTTGATTCACAACAGAATGTTTTGAATCCTCGAAATCTCAAGGGCGAGCCTTTGTCTTCAAATATTGTTCAATCTTAAAAAATATATACCTTGAATTATTGTATGATTACTTATCATTTTTCCTTTGTGGTATTTTAACTTAAACTAGGGTTAGATTACCCGTTAGAATAACTTTAAACAAGAGATTTAGTGGAAATAAATTGAGAAATATTCTGGAGTCCTTTATACAGATAAGAAATATTATTAAACTGAGTGATTACAAAATGTTTTAATATTTTATATCTCCTAAGAATTGGTTAAGCCGGGCGGTGGTGGCGCAGGCAGGCGGATTTCTGAGTTCGAGGCCAGCCTGGTCTACAGAGTGAGTTCCAGGACAGCCAGGGCTACACAGAGAAACCCTGTCTCGAAAAACAAAAAACAAAAAACAAACAAAAAAAAAAGAATTGGTTAGCCAGGCAGTGGTGGTGCACGCCTTTAATCCCAGCACTTGGGAGGCAGAGGCAGGCGGATTTCTGAGTTTGAGGCCAGCCTGGTCTACAGAGTTGAGTTCCAGGACAGCCAGGGCTACACAGAGAAACCCTGTCTCGAAAAACAAAAAACAAACAAACAAACAAAAGAATTGGTTAAAAGTGAGATAGATGGAAATGTTAATTTCTTCTTAAAATGTGGACATTCTAACTGCATGCATAAAATATTTAACCATACTATCCAAAGGGAGGATTTTTGCTTTATAATGAATCACAAGTATTTAATTTATATAGGAAGTAAAGACCTTGCAAAAATCTACTATTTTATTTTTAGTTAATTTTGAATGCAATATCTTCTAAATTGTAATTAGTACACATGATTTTTTTTTAATTTTGCAGTATGTTTTAGATATTGTAGAGATTTAATAATAGGTCTCTCTTCCTCTGCAATTTGGAGAAATGCTCCAGTGGAAACTGATGAAGTAAAACAAAAGGTGAAGGTAATGTGGTGAAGATAGTATTTCTGCATTCTTTGTTTAAAACCACTATGATTGATTAGATTTAACCCTGCAAGTTACTTTATTAAAAGTATTCTGGTTGAAATTTTAGCACTACATGTTGGCAGACCAATTTTGTTTGTTTGTTTGTTTTTTCTTATGATATTCTGTTCACAAAAACCAGTTTTACTTTTTAGAATTTATATTTATTGTCATCACACCCTTTGATATTGACTTTAGAAAATCTGGCTTTTAAGTTTGAACTTTACAATCCTCAATTGTGGTGGTTTTTAGAACAAAGGTATTTTCATTATAGTATATATCTGAGTATATTATATATTATTATATGTGATAGAATATAAAAAATTTCTGGAATGCTTAAAGAAAACGTAGGTATATATTTGTTAATTTTGGTGTCAAAAGAATTAATTTCTGTTTGTTCAATACTGGTAAGACTAAACATGAATTATTAAATTATAGTAACTCATATAATATCGAGTGTTTTTCAGTATATTTTACCTTTCTTGCTTATGTGAACAGTAGAGAACTTTAGAATTATCTTTAGGCAGTGTGTAAATTGGTTATTTGAGAATCTAAACATGTTTCACACAAGAAAACCATAGGCAGCAGCAGTTTTAGATCAGTGGACAATAGCAAGCCATAGAGATGATAAGCCTAATTACTGTTTGAAAATTTTTCCTATGGGGAAGTGTATCAAAGTTTCAATCAAAAACTAGTTTGGTTTCAGTGAATATTAGAATGGGCCTGCAGAAGGGAAACATGGGCTCCATTGGCTCTTGGAAAAGTTCCTGGAAACAAGGCTGTAAGGTAAACAAGAAGCTCTGGTTGTGGGAGTCTTGCTGGAAGTGTCTCAATTGGGTCTGCTGGGGATAACAAACTCACAGGGCAACTACAGTTTAAGCTCTTGCCTAGATTCTGTCAAGATCAGGAAAGTGGTGTTACTTGAGATGGTATTGGTTGTTCCTGGGCAAGGGTCATAAAGAACAGCCTATTTGAGTACCATGAATTCTTCATGAATTAGTTCCATGAACATTACAGTTTGGATAGGAGGTTTTTTTTTATGTGAAGGAATATATTTGGTTCTTTTCGGGAGAATTGAATATAGTGTTTTGAATTTGTGTATCATATAATAAATATTTTACTAGAATTCTGGTACTTTTATATTATTATCAATATGTTTTTGTTTAAGGAATTTAGTTTGGGGAGTAATTTAATTCATTTATGAAAGGAGTTTGTGGTTAAAACTATAGCTATGAAAATTTTGACCAGGATAAATTAAGAAAACTTGGCAAGTTTTAATTAATTTTTATGACATTCTGTAGTAATAAAAGAACCTAACCCTAACCCAGCACCCCAACAGGTAAGTGATGATGCTACATGTTATCTTAGTTCATTAGATTCCAAATGCTTCATCTGCAAATGGGAAGAAAAATATTTTCAAAAGTTGTTATGTAAAAGAAATTCAGCAGTGGGCTTAATATATTTAGCAAGTTGACCTTTGTATAGAATGTGTCTAGTAAATAACAGTTCCCTTTATTTTCTCATTAAAATTTGAATTATTGTCATATTGTATTTGTGTGTTTGTATGTGTGTGCTGTGTGTATGTGTGTGTATATAAAGCCTTGGAGTTTAGATAGGTGTAGCCATAGGCCCAGGCTTTCTACAATGAGGGTTTTTTAAAGACTTCCCTAAGTCTGATCATTTCATCAAAAGTTATTGAAGTTTTCATTTTGCATCTTTTTAATCACAGATAGGATGATACAGAAAATAATAGGAGGTCATATTCAGGGATACTTAGAGGGATAAAAAAATACAAATTTTATTCTGGCAGGTGGTTAATTAGGCATTTCATTTACATTCTGTTTTGTTGTTGTTGTGTTTGGAATTCTTATAGTATGTATGGAGTACTGACATCATGCTATAATGTACAATAATGTGAAATGTCTGAAGATGCATTTCTGAATCATATTCTTCTCTCAGTGATTTAAGTTAGATGAGCAAGACAGGAATTTGAGAAATTGTTACTATAAATGGCACAGGACCATTAAAGAAGGGTGTGGTGATGGCACTGGTTGTTTAGGGATATGGATCTGAGAAAGCCTTGTGAAGGAGGTTAGATTTGATCAGGGTGTTCCAGAGCAATAATATTTTCATAGTGGTGAAAGAAACAATTCAACTGGATACAGACAGTGTAAGCAAAACTGCACTCACTTTGGAGAGATGAGTATCACTGGGATGTAAGCTTGCATTGGACTATTGTGTGAAATTGCACGAGTCCAGATTGCATGGTTCTTTTAAAACAAGTTTGTGGGTATAATTTTATTTTGTAAATATGAATTCTCTCTTAGAACGTTAAGTGGCATCACATTTTAGTGCTTTGAAAAATGACCAATGCCAGTGTGAGGGTTTGATTGGAATAGGGAAAGTAGTGAAGGTGGTGAATATCAGTGAGGAGACTGTTGTAGTCAGAGAAGATTTTGTGGAGAAGGATTGAAAAGGGGAGTTGATCAAAGACATCTTGCAAAGAATAAGTAGACCATAGTAACCTATGTTAGAAAAAAAGAAAATAGACAGAAAAGCTAGTATTAGGAGCCTGATATAAGGAATAAATTCAGTTTAACAGGTAGTTAATGTGTACCAGCTAATATAAATCTATGCTAGGCAGTAGACTATTACAGAGAAATACATCTTTGAAGTAGTAGAGGATAGAACAGCAAGGTGAACTTCCTCCCTCTCTCGTATTGTCTTGAACAATAGCAGATTATTCTTATTTGGCTATTTTGTTATGGTTTAAAGTATTTAGTACTGATGTACTTATTAATAGCTACAATTATCTATGATTTAAAAATTATCCTGATGTACATTATTATTATTTCATGAAGATTCATTTAATATGGTAAATAGTCATGTATGCAGAATGCTTTCCTAGAATTAGGGGGAAAGAGTCAAGAATATCTGAATTTCTCACTTGATTTTGTCATGTTTATGTTGATTATACCTCTCTATCATGTAGCTTCTTTCCTGATTCTTCCAAGTTTATTTTTAAGTGATTGTGGTCTGGAAATATTCAGGTCAGTTCATTCTAGGGCAAGGCCTCTACATTTCCCTACCTTGACATCAAGAGAAGTAATTATGACCTTGATGTTCCATAATAGGGCCTGAATGGTGCAGCTGCTTTCTTCGACCACATTATTTAAAACTACCCTACTCATAGTTTCTCTCATTTCTGATCTTGAGAAGGATGTCAAGGTATTTATTTTTCCTGTGATTGTTTTCTTGGCTGGTTTTATCATTGTATTTAGGGGCAATTCTAAAGACTTCGTAAGCAAACAAAATTCAGTACTTTGTAAGAATTTGACCTATCTGTATCTATGTTATTTCTAAGGATTAGTTACTGTCCTTGTTGATAATTATTTTATGTGCATTCTAAAATTTTTTTCTTTAGATGGGTAAAGAGTTGCATATAAAAGAGATCTGAGAGATAACGTACATTATCTAGTTATTTCTGATCATAGAGATTTGTTCTGAATTTTCATACAGGTATCTTGTGTAACTGATTTTTTTCTGCCATGTTTTAACTTACACATTTGAAGTCAGTCCCCCACTCCCACCCCTATGTGTGTGAGACAGAAAGCTAGTTTACTCCTTACTGTCTATTTCATAGATTATTTGAAATGGTTTATAGTAAATATAATTAATAAGCTCTTGCTAGCTCCTAAAATGGAAAGTAGCAAATATAGAAAGATCAGAGGGAGGGTGGAAGTAGAGGCTGAGACAAAACACACGTAAATAAACTTTAGGCTGATCTACATTTAATAAAATCGAATTATAAACTTGGCCTTCAGTTTCTCTGTTCAAAATTTTGGTTGTTTATTAGGCTAACATGGGCTTTTGTTTTTCAAGTTGCCCGTGCCAGTGTTGTGCTCTTAGATATGTTGATAATTAATTGCATTGGAAAGGACCTGAGCATCAGTTTCTGGATGATTATGATATGGAAACATTGTAAAGAAAATAACTCTAGGCCAAAGTCAAAAGAAAAATAGTCCCCTTGTTCCTATTATTAGCCAACAAAATAAAAGGTTAATTCCTAACACAGCAATTGGAAAAGTAAATTTTATGGGAATTGGGATTTTGTTCTGAGTGTTTTTTTCTGTTGTTTTAAAGATGTGACTGAGACTGAAGGAGATGTTTGAACTGTTTCATATACTAGTGCTGTTTAGTTGTAAGTGATTTGCTCTTTTATTACACTAAAAACAAAATTTTAGTATTCTAGCTTATTCAGATAGACTGTAGTCATAGAATTAGAATGTTGTATTAGTCATTCTTCTGTCACTTAATAAGATATGTGAGAAAATAACTTGAATAAAAAGAAGACGGTTTGCTTCACAGTTTCCATGGGTTCAGTTCATAATCATTTGGTCTCATTGTTGTGGGCCTGTATCCAGGTAAAACATCACACTGAGGAGGCCATGGTAGATCAATGATACTTTCTTGTGTTTGCCAGGAAGCAAAGAAAGAGAGAGGGAAGACGGAAGGAAAAGGGGAATGGGAAATGGATGATGACAAAGCATACTTCCAGGTGCACATCCTGCCAGCCTCCTACTTCCCCCTACTAAGTCTCACTCTTCCCACCCCCTTCAAAGAACACTGTTACCCAGCAACTAAATCTTTAGCATATGGATTTTGGGGATCATTTCAGATCCTAATCACAGCAATATTAGTTAAGGAAGGGAACGGTGTCCTTTTGATTAACAGATACTCATCTGTATTAGCTCCTAAACTAGAAGAGGAATCAATTGTTTTAACTCAGACTGTCAGAATTTCTGTCCAACATGGCAGGGAAGACATGCTGGAGCAGCTCAGTTCCTTGCTGTGAAGATGTGACAAAACACGACTCGGCAAGAATAAGAATAACTGAGTACTCAGAGAACCATTGAGACAGTGCATATATGGATTTTCAGAAAAGACCAGCTCATATAGTAGAGCAGATCTTTAAACAGTATTAGTTTGATTTCATTTGTTTTTGTTTTGTTTTATTTTTTGTGCATGTGTCAGATCTTTTTTTTTCACTGTTGTACAGTGTTCTGATATGTGGTTTTAGTAAGTTTGACTTATCCATTATTCAGTTAAAAACCATTAGTTTGTAGTAATTATGACTACAGACATAATCCTGTGTAGAGATACTGATTGAAATAGAACTTCATTTACTTTAGGGACATCCTTGTGAATGAAGTCGCCATGTGAAAGTTCCAGCTTCTTTGAATTTTTCTTAGTACTTGATATCGTCAAAGTTAAAATATTTATTTATTCTGATAGGTATACAGTGGTAGCACATTATTTTTGAGATTCCATTTGCTTTATTACAAGCATTGTTGGGGATTTTGTCATGCAAATGTTCTCTCGAGTGAATTGTCTTTTTAATTTTTAAATTGACTCTTAGTTTTCTTTAAGAGTTTTGAGATTTCTGGAAACAGGCCCTTTATCAGGTATTGATGTATGATATTTCCTTTTATTCTGTGGCCTGTATTTTTATTTCATTCTCTTAATCAAGAATAGAGGTTTTAATTTTTTATGAAATCTAGTTTGTGAATTTCTTCTTTTGTATAAGAAAAAGTTACCTGAATCCAAGGTCATAAAATTTCCCTCTTTATTTCATTGATGTTGTTTGAAGTGTATCATGTTTTTGGACTTTTGATCATCTTTTGATTGATTTTTATAAATGATGGGTAGTGTGGATTGTAGTTCAGTTTTTTTCTTATATTGATATCTACTATTCTTGTTAAAATGACTACTTTCTCCACTGAATATACTGAATATTCAGAAAGAATGTGGTCTTGTTCATGTCACTTTTTTAAGAAAAAAAAGTATTACTTAGCTTTCTCAGATTCTCTAGAAAGTCAGAAACATATAATATTATAGTAAAGGTTCTGAGGCTAGAATATCTGAGTATGGATTCCATCTCCATTTATTTACTCTGTGATCTTTGGTAAGTTGCTTAACTTAGTTACTTGATTTGTACAATTGGAATTGATGATAAAAACATAATACATGTAACTACTCAGAAGAGTATCTTTTCTAATTGTGAATATTCAGTAAAAATTATTACTTTTATATGTTTTTCTTTTGCAGTCTAGGTTCTTGAAGATTAATAGATTTTTAAATTAAAAAATTAACTATTGGATGACTTTTGTACATAATAGTTTTTAAGCTCCTGATTAACCATGAAGTGATTATAACTTTTCTTTAAAGGCATTTTATTTACAAAGCATGTTTCTTTAATATTTGATTTTCTGTATGGCTTGAATTTTGAAACCTTTTATTCTCAGATTAGTTACAGTAAGGCTTCTTCTTATCCCTTGTACAAGAGGAGGGTGCTGCTTTTGTAGAACACCTGGTTTTTATGTTATCTCATATTATTTTCTATAGACTATTGGGTCATGATTCCCTCCAGTTAATCTTTGACACCAAAGTTTACTAATGAAAAAAACATTTTCTGTAATATTTTATCTTAAACTAATACTTTATAGTACCTTTCTCTGCAAAAACTCATCTTAGTTTTTAAAACATTTTTTCATTTTTTCTTTGTTTTTCATGAAATGAACAGAATATATTATATAGTGTTTATAAACTGTGAGTTGGGGGCAGATTAGTTTTATAAGTAATTTTGCTGTGTGTTCTTAGATGTTAATTAATTTGATATTTTTCATTTGTAAAATGGAAATTAGCATACTTATGGTTATTTTGAGATGGAAATACTTTACATATGTTTGATAAGAGCAATACAGTTTTTTTTTTAACAAAATAAAAATGTTTCTCTCATAAACCAAATTCTTTAACCTTGAGAAATAGCTCAACGGGAAGTTATACTCATTTTATAATCTCAAGGTATTAAAATGTAATTTTATGTAGATTATATCTATAGGAGGTTATTACAATGAGAAGAATGTTTACAAAAAATACATAGAAAGGTTTTATGTAAACGGGTACTCATTTATGCCACATATAGTACGTGTTTTTTTGCAAGTAAACTTTCCAAATGTGTTCGCCATAGCTCTCATGAAATTGGCAAGATGGTGTATGCCTTGGGTTTTGGAATAAATTGACCTCATTCAAACACATTCAAGTCATTAGCTCTGGTGTCAGCTAAGTGCAGTAAACAAATTCCTGCATGAAAAGAAAGCAGATTGATTGTTTTTTCTGTCATTAAATTAATTTAAAATTAAAAGCAAAATCTAGAAGATCCACACATATATTTGGATATACATCTCCATAACATATATATTATGGATATGCTTAGTATAAACCAGGAGCAACCTAGTACTGCTGTAAGTAATAGTATTTTTGAAAGGATAATTGTTCTTGGATTGTTTTTAATTAGATCTAAGTACTAGTTGATTTCCATTCATTTATTAAATGAGTAGTATCTGCTTATGATACAAAGGTATGGTAGTTGTTTGATAGGCTTCATTGGGTAGCGTTCAAGACTCAAGCCTTTATAACTGAAGACCACTGACATGTGTGTATGTGTGTGTTTATAATCACAAGAAAGTGTCTAAATAGTATATTATGGTAAAACTACCAATGAATTTAGGCCTAGGGAAAACTTTAAAAATATTTTTCTGAGGTGTTAATGTTTTAGTTTCTATGCCATTACGCACAGACTAAACTCCCTGAGGCCTCCAGTCTCTAGAGGGTAAAGTGCATCTTCTCTGACTGAACCCAGACCCAGCAGTCCTCTGCTTATGTGTTGGGGCCTCATATCAGCTGGTGTATGCTGCCTGTTTGGTGGTCCAGTGTTTGAGAGGTCTCAGGGGTCCAGATTAGTTGAGACTGCTGGTCTTCCTTTGGGGGTCACCCTCCTCCTCAGTTTCTTCCAGCTTTTCCCTAATTCAACCACAGGGTCAGCAGCTTCTGTTCATTGGTTAGGTGGAAAGATCTGTATCTGACTCTTTTAGCTGCTTGGTGGGTCTTTTGGAGGGCAGTCATGATAGGTTCTTTTTTGTGAGTGCTCCATAGCCTCAGTAACAGTGTCAGGCCTTGGGACCTCCCCTTGAGCTGGATCCATTTTGATCCTGTTGCTGAAACTTCTTTTCCTCAGGCTACTATCCATTTCCATCCCTGCAGTTCTTTCAGACAGGAACAATTTTGACTGTGGGATGGCAACCCCCTCCCTCCTTGAAGCCTTGTCTTCCAGCTGGAGGTGGACTCTATAACTTTACTCTCTCTACTGTTGGGTATTTCATCTAAGGTCCCTACCTTTGAGTCTTGAGAGTCTCTTACCTCCCAGGTCTCTGGTATGTTCTGGAGGGTCCTCCCAACCTCCTATTTCCCCCCCCCACCCCCCCTCAGGTTGCCTGTTTCCGTTCTTTCTGCAGGTCCTCAGGGCTTCAGTCCTTTTCCCTCACCCAATACCAGACCAGGTTCCTCTCTTCCCTTCCATCCCTGTCTACTTCCCTCCCTCCCTCCCCACTTGTGATTGCTTTCTTCTTCCTCCCAAGTGCAACTGAGGTGTCCTCACTTGGGCCCTTCTGCTTGTCGACTGACCTTTTTGAGTTCTGTGAACTGTATCTTGGGTATTCTGTATGTTTTTATTGGCTAATATCCAGTCTGGGATACATAGTAAGTACCAGGCCATTCATGGTTCTCCTTCTCTCTCCCCCTTCCCTCCCCTTTCCCTTTCTTCCTCTCCCACCCAGTTAGGGTCTCATACTAGCCCAGGGTAGTTGGAACTCATTATGTAGCCCAAGTGAGCATTGAATTCACAGTAATCCTACCTCAGCCTCTAGTGTGCTAACTCTACTATACTAGCACAGGCCACCATACCTGCTTAAATGAAATGTTTCTTGGTAGAAAAATATGGCAGTCACTTTGAGACTGATTTTAGTTTGTATAGTGGGAAAAGAGAACATGTAACTTTACAACTTGATACATATGAGCAGGCATGCAAAACACAGGCAACTAAAGTGGTAAAGACTCTAAAGACCATCTATATCTTTAATTTTGTTTTTGTGCCTTCAGTATATTTTATTAGTGAATTCATTTCACAGCAAAGTCTCATAATTGCTTTTAGATATCTGACTAAGGAAGTATCTTGGAGGTGGTATATATTCATTTTGTGTCCTTAGGTTCTTTTTTCAGATTTTCAGGCAAGTTTTTCATATTAATTTGAAACAAAATAGTCCCTTTTAAAACTCACCCCGAAACAATGACCGTGCTTGATGGGCTGTGTGTTTCAAACGACTATGAATTTGGAATCACACAGACATGGATACATACAGATTTTCAATATATAATATAAAATATAATATATATAAAATTTGTATGGGTTAGGCCCATTTTTAGATTTTTCTAGTACTCCATAATATAATTGGGTATATCATAGGATAAAGCTTACAGAAAAAGAATTAGAGATATTTGTATTTATAACTCTGAATTGGACCCTTTGTGATCTACTGAACAAGTTCTTTGACCTTTATTTTCGTGATGCCTTATCAGCAAAATGAAAGTCATTATTCTATCATTTGTCTATCTTACTTCCCAGTGACACCTCTGAGACTCATTGAATTAAACAATGTATAAAGCATGTACTATATTGGATTTTTAAAAAGCCCAAGAACAAAAAGGGTTAGGTTTATTAGAAACTTTTGGAGGCTATAAATATTGTTTATTTTTCATAATTACAATGTCCTCTTACATTTTACTAATTTGTCTTTTAAATTCATCATGTTACCAAGGGTCCTTAAGTTCATAAACCTGCTGCATTGTAAAAGAATTAAGGAACAAATTGATAAAACAAATAGATTTGTTTGCAGTTTGGCCAAACTGGGAGGGAAAAAAAAGAGATTTATAGTTTTTCTCTACATTTTCTGTAGCAGTATTAGAATTTTATAGAAAAGATGAAATAAGCTATGAAATCTATATATATCAAATTAAATCTAATTTAATTTGTTAGAATTGTGTGAAATTTCTTTTTGGGAAGCAAATGCCTTAGGGGCCTTTAGAGTTTTTCCCACCTGTAAGACAACTTTAGATTAACACCAAAGGGCAAGCAGCACAATGATATTAGGCTATCTTTGGTGTGTGTGTGTGTGTGTGTGTGTGTGTGTGTGTGTGTGTGTCTGACTATGTAGGTATATATGTATGTATGTTTGTATCTATGTTTCAGATGTGCATATATGTATAAATTTACATATATGTGTAGAGCAGGGTGCCATCACCAGGAATAATATAGACTTTCTTTGACACAGGGTCTCAAATTAGCCTGCAGTTCAACAGTTAGGTTAAGATTGGCTGACCATTGAAACCCAGAAAAATCTTCTATCTCTGTCTCCCAACACTGTCTTTATAAGAACACATCATCATTTTGGGCTTTTATATGGGTGGCTAGGACTCAAAGCAAACCATCCTCTTGCACGCCAAGCAAGCACTTTGTTGAGTGAGCTGTTATCCACAACCTCTATCTTTGTTTGTTAATTTTGTATAATATATGAGTGGGAATGTGTGCATTACAAGTAAAAGTTTGAAAGAATATAAATTAAAATGTTAAGTGTTAGTCCAGCTTGTTAATTTAAATCATCTTCTTGTTTATCTGTTTGCTATAATGAACATGTTTGCAGAGCGAAGAGCATTACATTCCTGTCACTTAAAAGCAATTCTACTCCTTTCATCTTAGCTTAGCATACTTACTATGGAAATTTAAAACAATGAAAAATGCATATTTTAATAATGAAGAAATATGGAAAAACTTGTAAGACTTGTTTATCTGTTATATTTGCTGGAAACTTGGGTTCATAAACTCAGAGTCTCAGATTGTCTAAATTTTAGATAATCTAAGAAACAGAAATTAGTCAAAGTAAATGGATTTATTTACATTTTGGACAAAGTGTGGAGAGCATCTAATTTCCTCCCTACTATGCCTGTAGGCATCTCATAATTTATAGAAAGCCAGGAGACAAGGCTAGAGCATGCACAATTTAACCGTGAGATAGACCAATGGCTCCTATATTGTGGGAACAAGGAGACCTGTGCTCTAAGTTTTCTCTGAGAAAGTGTTTCGGTTGTTGTTTTGTTTGTTTTAATTTACATCCAGATAGAGAAACATGAGATCTTAAAGACACATGACTTTGAAAGAGAAAAATAATGTTGTTCAATATAAGATTCTCACCCATTCTGGGCTTGATAAGAGTTCTTTGTTACAAGTTTATTATTTATTGCCTTAAGAGGTGGAGAGTGCCAGCCTTTTGTACCTTTTCTTAGGTCAGTTTGAACTCCTGACACCTGTGTGTCCCTTTAAACATGCTAATTTTGCAAGTGAAAACAAATTTCAGCCTGATAGCCTTAATCTCTGGATCACTATCACAAAGTTATATATTGAATTTAGCTTGCTACTTGCCACCCTGTTTACCTTCTCCTATTAAAATTTAAATATATTTTCTAGCTACAGGACTGTACTCAACTCAGTAACCAAGACTTGGCTACTCTTAAGAAGTACTGGTACAATGGTATGAGCAGCCTGGGCTATGTATGTAGAGAGAAGGTTGAAGCTGTTGCAACGGAATTAAATGTCGACTGTGAAATAGTTGGAGTAAGACATATTCAGTAATTTTTATGTTTTAGTTAATGAACAGCAACAATGAGAGCTTGAAAACTAGCAGCATGGGGTATTGCAAACAATATCATTAATGACATGAAAAGACTTGCATAGTGGAAGAAATTTTTTCTTGTACATTTTTATTTATTATTTATTTATTTATTCACTTTACATCTCAGTATCAGCCCCCCTCCTCCCAGTCCTTCCCTTACACAGCTCCTCTACTCATTACTCCCTCTCCTTCACCCATTCCCCAATCTTCTCCTCTGAGAAGGAAGAGCCCCCACATTATCACCCCACCCAGACAGATCAAGACACTGCAGGACTAGGCACATTCTTTCCCATTGAGGCCAGACAAGGAGACCCAGTTATGGGAATAGGATCTATAGGTAGTCAACAGAGTCAGAGACAGTCCGTGCTTCAGTTGTGGGGACACCCACATAAAGACCAAGCTACATATCTGCTACACATGTGCAGGGGGCCTAGGTTCAGCCCATGTATGATCTTTAGTTGGTATTTAGTTCTGAGAACACCCAAAGGTAGAGGTTAGCTGACTCTGCTAGACTTCCCGTGGAGTTCCTATCCTCTTCAGGTCCCTCAATCCTTCCTTCAACTTTTCTACAAGACTCTCTGATCATCTAATGTTTGGGTGTTGAGTCTCTGCATCTGTTCCCATTGGCTGCTGGATGGAGTCTCTCAGAGGACAGATACGCTAGGATCCTCTCTGCAAGCATAACAGTATCGTAGTGTCAGGAATTGGTTCTTGCACATGGGGTGGGTCTCAATTTGGACCAATCATTGATTAGCCATTCCCCTAGTCTCTGCTCCACCTTTGTCTCTGCACATCTTGTAGGCAGACACATTTTGGGTCTAAGGTTTTGTGGGTGGGTAGGTGTCCTTATCTCTCTACTGGAAGTCCTGCTTAGCTACAGGAGGTGGCCACTTCAGGATCCATATCTCTCACTGCTAGGAGTCTCAACTAGTGTCACCTCATAGACACTCTCTCCACCTCTGCCCACTGCCAATTTCTATTCTCTCTTCTCTGCTTTCCCTACATCTGATCCACCCATCCTCTTTCCTTCCCCATTCCTTTTCCCACAGAGTTCTCTCCTGCCATCCACCTCTGATTTCTATTTTATTTCTCCTTTTGAGAAATATTAAAGCATCCTCCCTTTGCTTGTTATTTGGCTTCTTTGTGTCTGTGGATTGCAGTGTGGTTATCCTGCACTTTATGGCTAATATCCATTTATCAGTCAGTACATACCATGGACTTAGGATGATATTTTTCTAGTCCATCCATTTGCTTGCAAATTTCATGATGTCTTTGCTTCTAATAGCTGAATAGTATTCCATTGTATAAATGACCATATTTTCTCTATCCATTCTTCAGTTGAGGGACATCTGGGTTGTTTCTAGTTTCTGGCCATCATAAAGCTGCTACAAATATAGCTGAGCTAGTGTCCTTGTGGAATGGTAGAAATCTTTTGGGTATATGCCCAGGAGTGATTTAGCTGGGTCTTGAGGAAGAACTATGTCCAATTTTCTGAGATACTGCCAAATTGATTGACAGAGTAGTTTGCACTCCCATCAGCTTGGAGGAGTGTTCCCCTTACTAACGGAAAACATGATTTTAAAATTATGTATCAGATAAGGAAATTATATCCAGTGTGTAAATAACATAACTGAATGATTCAAAGGGCAAATAAAGCATTTTTAATTGTAAAAGGTATAATATAAACATTTCTCCAAAGTATCTCATACACTTATAATAAATGATAAATAAAAATAATTATTGATCAATTATGGGAACTATTAGTTTATATTCCACTTTAAAGACATTTATAGGAGGTTGAGAAAATTGTGGTATTATAAATATTTAATGATTCTTTTTTCTAAAAATGTTTTTATTGGATATTTTATTTACATTTCAGATGTCATCCCCTTTCCCCATTTCCCCTCCTAGAAAACCCCTACACCATCCCCCCTCCTCCTTTTTACTTTTATACCATTTTAATTACATGCAAGTATTAAGATCCGTTCTAGATTGAGGAACTAGCAATACAATAGATGCAAATAATCAAGGAACAAGCAAGACAATCAACACAAATATTCAAAGAACAAGCAAAGCAATAAACAGAGTTCCATGAACACTCCTGTGATCACTGTTTCTAAGGGCTTCTCAGGATGACCAAAATATCTGAGCCCACTTCCCTGTCCAAACCCAAAGTTATTTTCATATCTGAAGCCTACTTCCTTGTTCTAGCCTAAAATTTAGATTCCTGCCTGAAATTACTTCTTTGTGCTAGCCTAAGATCAGATTCCTGCCTGAAGCCCACTTTCTTGTCCTTGGCCATTGTCATATTTTTGCCAAGCAGCCCCTTTCCTTGTCCTTGGCCAATGTCAAATTCTTGCAAAGCAGCCCCAAAAGCTCTCTGCCTCTCCCCCCTTTTTATTTCATAAACTAGACTGTGCCTGTCTTAGGTCATTCTGACAAGAATGCCTTCCTTACTCATTGTGGAATATGCATTATCAAAACAATGCACTTCTCTCTTAGGTTGGTAAGGGTCTGTGCAGAATCGTACCCATCCTTGGCTTGCCAGCCTGTTAAATTAGTAACTCTGTCTGGGGGTCCATTTTCAGTTTCAAGCCATGTACTTTGATTGCCAACATGTTGATGTTGTTAAAGACAAGCAACATGATGGGCAGGAGTAAAAGTATTCCCAGGACAAAAAGGGCTAGCATGATCAAGCTGTATATGCCATTCTTGAAGCTTGACCAAAATAGAAACACTGACCTCAGGCCATGGGTAATTTTATCAGCAGTATCTGCCTCATCAACCTTCAGCAGAGCAGCATTCTTTAAATTTATAAGCTCACTATGCAAAGTTAAAACATCCAGAGAGTTGTTAGAATTATGCCAAATACACTGCAAGTTTCCTTAAACTTTTTCCTAATTATAATGACTACCACTGTAAATTTTAGAAGTAACATTTATACATATATTTAGAAGTTTCATTTATACAGGTATGAAACGCTCAGAGAGCAAAAATATGATGAAAAGTAAGATTTTTAAAATTCAGGCATGGTGACATGCCTGGAAATTCACCTGGAATTCTAGAACAGTTTAAAACAGATTCAGGCCAATCCCTGGGGCTATCAGTCCAGCCAGACAAGACTTGCCTAGCCATTAAGCCCTAGGTTAGTGAATGACCCTGTCTAAACTGGCTGGATGTGATGACATACACCTTTTTACTTTAAAATTTTTGGGAGTCAGAAGCATTTTGTTTTTCTGACTATGAAGCCAGCCTGCTGTACATAGTGAGGTTAAATAGTGAGACCCTTTCTCAAAAAGACAAAAGATCAAGGGTCCCTGAGGAGCAACACCTGAAAATGATATTCAAACACAGCCAAGTGAGTGTACATTGATCTACACCTACAAAACTACAACTTAGAAAGATGGCTTGGGGGCTTAATGTAATGAGTAAACATTTGCCTTGCAAATGTAAAGACCTGAATTTGAATACCCAGAACAAGTGAAAAGCCTGTATGATAATGCATGTGTATAATCACACTGTTTGAAGCAAGGTGAAAGCCAGACTGACACCCAAGTTATTCTCTGCCCTCCACAAGCACAGTAAGACATGTATTGGTATTTAGATATGGACACATACATACACACACACACACACACACACACACACACACACATACACTCTCACACACACAGTAGTTTCTAGCATATGAGTCCTACACATATTTTATTAAGTTTATATGTATATTTTTTGAGGGATGAAATATAGTCTAGGACTAGGGAGGGGTGTATTCCAGTGGTACAGAGCTTGCCTACTATTCATACTGGATTTAATCCTCAGCACCACAAAAAGAAGGCATGGAGAAAAAAATATACTTTTAATTATAACTTTAATATGTTCACTTTTTAATATAAGGTCTCACTTATGTAACCCTGGCTGTCCTGGAACTCACTGATCTTCCTATCTCTGCTTCTAGAGTGCTGGGATTAAAGTATGTGTAACTATATTCAGGTCAATATATTTAGTTTTACTATATAGAAGCACAATTGGTTTCTTTGTGTTGATTAGTATTCTCAGATATTGCTGAATCTTATTATTATTTGTAGGAGTATTCCTTGGGATCTTCTGTATAAACTATATTCTATAATTTCCAAATAGAGAGAGCTATAGTTCTTCCTCTCTGATCTGTATACACTCCTATACTTTCCTTAACTGATATGTAAGTTAAAAATCACTTCTATGTTAAGTACAAGTAGCCAGAATGTATGTCTTGTTTTACTCTCATTCTTAGAATTTTTTACATTCTACTTCTTTATCATTAAACATAAAATTATCTACAGGCTTTGGGGTCCTGGAGATTCCTTTAGAGGATAGTTTTTAATGATGAAGTAAATTTTAAGTTAAGATGCTGCTCAAGTTATTTGTTTATACTGTGGTAATTTTCAGTTTTCAAAGAATTGCTCCTTTTTATCCAAGTCATCCAATTGTGTGTTCAGAGATGTTTTTATATCCCCATATTATTTATTTTGTGTCTACAAAGTCTACAGTGATATACTCTAGTTTATTTCTGATACTAATAATGGCAGCCATCTCTCTTTTGCTTTGTTAGTCTAATTGCCAATGTCACTAATCATTTCAATAAACCGTTATCAAAAACATTATTTTTTAAAACTTATTTTGTTAATTATTTGATAATTTCATATATGCATATGGTATACTTTGATCATATTAATCACCAACATCCCATACCTTTTCTCAGATCCACTCCCTCCCAGTTTCATGTCCTCTTTTCCCCCTTTTACATAGATTCTTTTCTCATACAGTATAATCTGAACACAGTATCCCCTCCCTCTACTCCTCCCAGTTCCTCTACACCACCTCTCCCATCCTAATGCACTCCCTTTCTGTACCACATATCCTCTTTAAAAAAAAATAAGCCACTGAGTCCAGTTTGTATTGTCTGTATACCATGGATGTAAAGCCTTTAATAGGAAGCTGTCAACCTACCTATGGCTTCATCCTTAAAAGCAATTCACTTTTCTTACCTCAGAAACCATCAACTGTTAATAACTTTTCACCTCAGGGTTGATGAGCCTTTCCTCCCTCCATGTTGAAATGTTGGTTGACTTGAGCTCATGCAGGTATTGTGCATCCAGCTACATTTGCCCTGAGTTCATGAGTACAACAGTTATGTCATGTCCAGAGGACACTATTTCACTCTGGTCTTCCCAAATTTCTAATTCTTACATTGCTTCTCCTCCTTCTGAAATGTTCCCTGAGCCTTGGAGGGAGGAGTGTAATATAGATGTCTCATTTGTTGCTTTTCAAACAGTAGATCCTTATTCTCTGCACTTTGACTATGTGTGAGTTTCTGTATTAACTCCCATTCACTGCCCAGAACACTTCTCTAAGAAGATCTGGGAGCTGCACTAATCTATAGGTAGAAATATTCAAATTTAAAGAACACTTTGATGCTATGTCCATTAAGCAAAAATATTAATAGTATGTTCACCATTAGGACCTATAAGCTCCCCACCCATGGGTTGTTAATCAGATTTATAGAACTGGGTATGCATTTCTTCCCATGGAGCAGGCTTTAAGTCCAATCAGAAAATGGTTGATTATTCCTATAATATTTGTGCCACTATTTCAGTGATAAGAGAGTATTTAGACATGCTGACCATTATTGTAATTCACCAGTGTTCACATGGTACCAACATAACACTGTCTGGTACCATGAAAGCTAGCCAGTCAGGAGGGAGTTTCCTAGTCAGTATCATCTCCATTTCCCCCAGTTCTGTGATCAGCAGTAAGGTCTTACCATCAACGTCCGATAGGCAAGCAAGAACAATGGCAATAGTCTGTAGTTTTGAGGGTGTCTGACATACCTCTGACCAGCAACATGAGGGGAAATGTTTTAGTAAATAAAATATCCAATAAAAAAATAGAAGAATAAAAAAATTTAAAGATGTTTTATATTTGTACTGCAGACAACCCAAAATAGAAATTCAGGTTATACACTGAGATAAAATATTTGTCAACCACATATCTGATGAAGAATTAATACACAGTATTTAAAGAACTCTAAAACTGCTGTCTTGGTTATTCAGTCAAATACCTCAATTAGAAAAGAGACATTTCACTAAAGAGGCTATATGAGTAGCAAATAAATATATGGAATGGTGTTAAAGATTCCTAATCATTAAGAAAATAAAAAAGAACTCCATGAATTTCACTGATGGAGTACTTGTTTAGCATGATGGTAACAGTGGTTTTATAGAATACATGCATAGATAGATAGATAGATAGATAGATAGATAGATAGATAGATATCTCATATAGATTGTTAAGAACATAATATGAAAGCATACATTAACATAAGAAAGGTTACATAATTTTTTTTACAGAAGCTTTATATGAAATAGCCAAAAGCTGGGCAAGGCATATATCCAATTTTTTCATATATATCTATCTTGCTAATTAGCCCTGGTTGGTCTGTTATTCCTTGTGTATCCCAAGTTAGCATCAAATTCTCAGCAATCTTTATACCTCAGCCTCCCAAGTACCAGAAGTATAGGCATGCACCACTACAACTAGTCTACTGTTTGGAATAGTGTATTATAATTCTATAAGATATAAGTCACAAGAACAAAGTTAATAATAGACAAAATTTGCTCTAAATTTTGAATTTTTCTGTGACCTTCAAGTTATTTTAAGATAAAAATTTTAGAGTTAGTCATGGTTTCTCACACCTATAATCCTAGCAATGCAAGGTCTAAGGCAGGAGAATTGGTTTTAGTTTAAGGGGTGTACAGGTTACATTGTGAGCTCTTGGCCAGACTGGGTGACAGATTGAGACCCTGTTTCAAAAACAACAAACATAACAAAATCAAGTCTAAGGATGTAGCTCAGTAGTAACACATTTGGCTCTCTGAGTTTAACCTCAAATATTGACTAAAAAAACAAATCTTCAATTGGTTCTAAATGTAATAAAAACAAAAATTTAGAGTATTAGAAACAGTATTTTGAAGTCAGGCACACCCAGAGAGGGCACAGTTTTAGTTATGAAGAGCAAAATTCAAAGTGGAATATGAACTGTGTTATAGTTATAGCTGTAAACCTTATTTCATTGAAAAAAGACCAATCATTTTTCCTATTTAAAGATTTGGTGAATTGTTTTCCTTGGAAACAAACAACAACAACAAAAACAGGAATAAAATCAATCTTCAATAGCCTGTATATTTTTTGAAAGTCTGAATATTTAAATAAAAAACCTCTTTTGCTAAAAAAAAAAAAAAATTAATGAAATATTTCTTATGTGTCCTTCCTAATCATATGTTATGCCTCATTTGTTTCGTATTCTAATGCCCAGACTTTCTAAAATTGCTTATATTTCTCTTACAAAGACTTGGATTGGGAATTGAAGAAGAAAATACCATTTAATCGGAATTGAAGTTCCACCTCCAAGAGGAGGCCCTGCTGATTTCTCTGAGCAGCCTGAGTCTGGTTCTTCGTCTACATTCACACCAGGAGAGGAAGCTGGGCCTGAAGTAGGAGAGGATAATGACAGAAATGATGAAGTGTCCACCTGTCTGTCAAAAGCAAGCTCTCAAGGTACTTTGCTGCACCTCCTAATAACAGCCTTTGGAAATTTGATGTATTTTTACTTGCTTTTCAGTGTACTACACTTTAAGTCTAGAGTGTTCAAAACATATGACCAAGCATTTTAAATGAAACAGATTTATTTTTTAATGCTTCTATGTAAAAAGTCTTCTATATCAAGTCATCACAAAGAACATTCATCTATCACAACAGTGATCTCCTACTTTTAAAAATGTTAGTTATTACAATAGTCCTTATATGAGAAGTAGGTAAATTATTATTTTTGGCATGCTTAGTCAGTTAGATGAGAGCTTACAAATATTGAACAAAAGAGGATATGGTATATTATAATGAAATAGACTTGAGATCTGAAATACAAGGTGCCACTCAAAGCTTTTCTACTAGCAAATTGTAGAGTTTTGGGAAAAGCATTTAACTCAGCTCATTAGACTCTTTTCTTCACCTGTTCAATGAAGTTAAACTGTACCCCATAGCATAGATAAATACCATTTACCCAATAAGAATATTTCATTTAGCCGGGCGGTGGTGGCGCACGCCTTTAATCCCAGCATTGGGAGGCAGAGGCAGGTGGATTTCTGAGTTCAAGGCCAGCCTGGTCTACAAAGTGAGTTCCAGGACAGCCAGGGCTACACAGAGAAACCCTGTCTCGAAAAACAAAAAACAAAACAAAACAAAAAAAAAGAATATTTCATTTGACTTCAAGCATAGAAATAAATACTCCTAATGTCATTTTATTATATAATAAAATACTCTCTGTGTATACACAAGCCAGTTATTTTTAGTAAAGCTTCTGGATTTGTACCATTAAAGCTTAATTTTAGATATTTTTTATACCCCAGGAAACTTCTCATGTTTAATCAATGTCCTTTGTGTCCTCAGTTTCAGACACACTAATCTCCTTTCTGACTATGTAAGTGTCTTTCCTATGTACTTTCTCTGAATCTTATAATAAAATCTGTAGTCTTTTTGGATCTGTACTTGAAGAATTTAAAACCATTCTTCTTCACACTTGCTTGTCTCTTTTTCTATTTTTCACTGCTATCAGTTCAGAATACTGACAATTAGTTTCTGGTTTATTTGTCTATTTCACATATATCTGTGTGTATAATGTGTAGGTGTGTCTGAGTGTGTGTAGGTACCCACGAACCCAGGGGTCTCTTGTCCAGTTCTAGCCAGCCTGTTCTGGGAATTCTGTCTCCATCTCATAAATTGAGCTAGCATTGGTGGTGGATAGCCCTGCTCACTTGGGTCTTTATGGTTATATGGCAAATGTTTTACTCACCCACTGAGCCATCTCTCCAACCACTTGTTTAATTTATGCCTCTTATGATACACACACATAACACACACACATTTTGAGACAACTGGCCTTGAATTCACTGTGCTTCAAAGATTGGTCTTAAATGCCTGAGCCCCCAACCTTTACTTCCCAGTACCTGGATCTTTTACATTTTTATACTAGTCATCTTCAAAGGTGGCATCATTTATATGATATAAGATTTTATGTTAGGATAACTACTGGTTACACAAAATCATTTTTAGTAATTAGGGCAATAATCAAATTTGGCAGTAGCCCTAACTTTTGTGCTATTACTGAGTCTTTCTTTTGAGCTCTAGAATGTTAGCCAATTACTTAGATACCTCAGAAGTGTAGAGAGGATTCTGGATCAAGTAGGAAACACTATCACCCTAGGTTGAAAAGTGGAGTGAACAACTCCTTTTTTTTTTTTTTTTTTTGATTAAAGAAATAAACAACGTATTCATGGAAATAGGTTTATCAAAGTGACATTATATAGGGACATAAGATGTATTATTGAAGTGATGACATTTAAATTTGATTATTTTGAATTAGAAGTTCTCATTACTCCTGATCCTCCTGTCACCACCTCCTGTTTGGGATTTTTGGTGGTAGATTTTTTTTTACATATAATTGTTACATTGTCATACATAGCAGTATTTTCCTTTGTGGTTTCTGACTTTGTAGTCCTAATTATAGGCTGTTCTTGCCCTATGGATTTGAAAGCTCATATATTTGACATCCTTATGGTATTAGTTTGGCAACTGTATAATAATTTCAGTGGGAACTTATTTCTCCTTAAGATATATGAGGAAAATACCTAATTTTACTTTTCCAAATAGTTAAGCAATTGGTGCACACTTATTTATTGCGTAATTCATTCTTTAGTTAGTTGCAGTGTAGCTTTTAAAAACTAAAATATGTATTTGTATGCATATGTATATGCAGAAACACATACATATACATGTGAAAATTATAAGCTTCATATTGTGTTACATTAATCTCTTTTTTAATGTGACTCATTTTAAAATCTCTTAACATCTGGTAAAGTTTTACTTTTTAGCTCTAGAC
The DNA here is from genome assembly GCA_021653895.1 of Mastomys natalensis. NCBI lineage: Eukaryota > Metazoa > Chordata > Mammalia > Rodentia > Muridae > Mastomys > Mastomys natalensis. The sequence goes on along the minus strand of JAJTUV010003435.1, from coordinate 27,089 downwards.
AAACTATAAAATTATTTAGCTCTATGTCTTTTCACGATTTCCTCCTTAAATTTTTTCAAAACTTTTGGTTTTTTTTGTTTTGTTGTTTTTTGGTTTTTCGAGACAGGGTTTCTCTATATAGTCCTGGCTGTCCTGGAACTCAACTCTGTAGACCAGGCTGGCCTCAAACTCAGAAATCCACCTGCCTCTGCCTCCCAAGTGCTGGGATTAAAGGTGTGTGCCACCACTGCCTGGCTCAAAAACTTTTTTACCAGCACATTAAATAGATAGACTATCATTAGGAAGATTAATTCAGTTTGCAGTTCTGAATTTTAGATAATAGCAGGATATAGAGAACTGTTGGTCTTGAGCTCAAAAGAGATCTTAAATCAGGAGAAGAAATATGGTAATTTGCCAAACTGAGGCCAATTAGCACCTACCCACAGAAGTAGTTTTAATTGAGAAAATTAAAAAACAAAAAACAAAACAAGACAATGGAGAAGGGCCGTGTGTTGACAAATATTTACATTCTTGGGCCCTAGGAAAAAAATTAGCCATTGAAAGAACATTCACGAACAACAGAATTGAATTGTGTGCCATTACTAAATCCAAGGAAAGAGAAAGATTTCAGAAATAGAGGGGTTATTATCTCAACAATCTCATAGAAATTAAGTAGAAAGGAGAGGCCATTGAAACAAAGCACTTTAAGAGGTTCTTTGCAAAAGCAATTAATTGCATGCCCAGGTGGCAGGCAGGCAAACTGTTATGGGTAGAATAATGAAAGGAATAGAAAAGCTTCACTGTGGAGGAGGGCGATGAAAAAATTTATTTATTTATTTATTTATTTATTTATTTATTTATTTTATTTTATTTTTTGGTTTTTCAAGACAGGGTTTCTCTGTGTAGCCCTGGCTGTCCTGGAACTCACTCTGTAGACCAGGCTGGCCTCGAACTCAGAAATCTACCTGCCTCTGCCTCCCAAGTGCTGGGATTAAAGGCGTGTGCCACCACTGCCCAGCAGGCAATGAATTTTAAAACCAGGTGTCTGAAACAGAATATTCTCTCTCTCTATCTCTCTCTTTCCTCTCCTTTCTCCCTCCACATGTGGTTGCCTCTCTTTCTCCTCCCTCTTTCTCACCTATGGTTGCAAATGATAAAGGAGCTTACTTAAGGTGTAGGAAAACTGATGCAGGCTTAAAAATCAAGAAAACAAGTGTTTCGTGACTTCTACAGTCATTTATTTCATAGAGTTGGTCCAGTAAATATTATGTTTATCTTCTGTTAGTCTTTCCAAAATAATAATTCGGGGGGAAATGGGGGGGTCTTTGGGGGCCCAGTGCCCCCCCCCAAAATTTTAAATTTGGGGGAAGGGGTTGGGTTTTTTTAAGGGAAAATAAAGGGGCCCCTTTTTGTTGTTTTTCTAAAAGGGGGCCCAAGGTTTTTTTGGGGGTGGGGAAAATTTTTAATTAAATTTTTTGAAAAAAAAAATTTTAAAAATTTCCCTTTAGTTTGCAAGTTTCCCCATTCCAACGTTTCCCCCTTTTTCCTAAAAACAAATTTTTTTGGAAAAATGCATTTTTTTGGGAAAAAGGGGGCAAAATTTTAATTGTTTTTGGGTTAAAAAAAATTCCCTTTTTAAAATAACCCAAAACCCCTTTATTTTTGTCAAAAAAAGGTGTTGAAGATAGGGGCATTTTTTTTCCCCAACCCCCTAAGAAAAATGGTAGAAAAATTTAATTTCAACCTAACAGTAAATTAAGATTTCCTTAAAACCAAAATTGTTTTTAAAAAAATTTGAAATTTTTTCAATCTCAAAGGGGAAAAAAACTTTTTAAATTTGGGTGTTTTTTCTTTTTTAACAAGGTTTTAAAAAGCCACATGAAAACAATAATTTTTTTCTTTATTTGGTTTTTGTAAAAAAATTTATTTCTTTACAAAAAACCTTTTCCCAAAACAAAATTTTTAAAACATAAAATTTTTTTTAACTTTTTTTTTCCCCTTTGTTTTTTCCTTTGTTTAAAAAAAACATGTAGTGTTTTTTAACCAACGCCCCTTCCCAAAAACCCAAACCCCAAAAAAGTTTATTTTGATAATTTTTTTCCCCTTTAAATTCTTTTTGGGGTTTTTTCCCCAAATTTAAAGGAGGAAAAAAAACCCGGGGGTTGGAAAATTTTTTCAGCTTTTAAGGTTTTTGGGGGGAAAAAAAAATTACCTTTGGGGAAAATTTGAGAAAAAATTTAAAAGGGTTTTCCTTTTTTTTTAAATTTTCAAATTTTGGTTTTGAAAAAAAATTTACCCAAACAATTTCAAAGGCTCCTTCCTTTTCCTTTTTTTTTTTTAAAATTTTTTGGGGGGTGATAAAGTTAAAATTTTTGGGGGCTTTAAGTGTAAAATAAAAAATTTTGGGTCTGAGTTTTAAAGGTTTTCTCTTTTTTCCCCTTTTTTTAAAAATTTAATATTTATTTTTTTTCGGGGATTTTTTAAAAATTTACTTTAAGGGGGTTTCCCCAAAAGATAAATTCCCCCCCAGGGAAACCTTCCCCCCAAACCCCCCAATCCCCGGGAGTTTTCATGAGGATTAAAAAACCCCTTTAAAATTTTTTTTTTTTTTTGGGAAAAAATGGATCCCCCCCCTTTAGGATTAAAAACCCCCCCCTTTTGGGTTTTAAAAGGGGAGGTAAACCCCCCCCCCACTCCCCCCCTTTTCCCCCCCCCAAAAATTTCCCCCCACACTCATCCCTTTTTGTGTGTTTTGTGGGGTGGAAAAACCAAAAGGACACATGAAGTTTTTTTTTCTAAAAACTTTTTATATCTAAAACTTTTTTTAATTTTGTTTGAAAATTACCCCATGGGGCAAAAAAAAAATTCCCTTTTTTTAGTTTTATCATTTTAAAAACCTTTTAATTTCGGAAGGCCTCAAAATGCTTTTTTAAAAATTTTTTCTAAAATACCCCAAACAAACCATATTTTTTTTTAAAAACGAAAAACTGTGAAAAAAGTTATGATAAACCCTGAAAGAAAAAAAAAAAACCCCCCAAAAAAGGAATAGTACCGTAATGTTCTTGTTGTTAAAAAAATTATAACCCCTTTGAGCCCACTTTTTCCTCATACAAAAACTGCGCAAAATTTTTAAATGAAATTTTTCCCCTTTTTTTCCCATTTCATTTCATCACTGATTAGGTAGGACTTGAAATGTTTGTGACTTGAAATGTCTAACTAATGAACAGGTAAACTTTCCTTTGGCTAGGAATCTTTTTATAAAGTTTCAAATTGACTTTTCTTACATTTCACAAATAAGTACAATCTGCAATTTTCTTTCTTTTCCTTTCTTTCTTTCTTTTCTTTTCTTTCTCTCTCTTTCTCTCTCTTTCTCTCTTTCTCTCTTTCTTTCTTTCTTTCTCTTCTTTCTTTCTTTCTTCCTGGCTTATTTCACTTAGATAACACCCCCAGGTTCATCTGTGTTACAGCAAATAGCAGGGCAAGAAAGGTCAAATATATCAAATGTAATTAAAGAGTGGTTTTTTAATGGAGTAGGAGAACGGGGAGATGGAATTCAGAGGGTACAAAAGTTACAATTCTGTGTGATGAATAAAGGGAAAAAATCTAATAAAAAACATGAAGGCCATAGTTAATGATAGTGTACTGTTTTATTCAGGATTTTCAATAAGTGACAATAGCAGCAGTTGCCTGGGGGATGGAAACTGTGAGATGATGAATATGTTAATTTGTTGCATTGTAGCAGTCTTTTTACCATATACATGTGTATTGTGTCATTATACCACAAGTACATGAAATACAATTTAATTTGAAATATATGGTAGAGATAATAAAGTTAAATTGAATTTATACAGAAACATTGTATTAAAATTCTGCTTAAGTTTTTCTTGGATATCATACACTTGAATTCTCATAAACAATTCTTAAAAGTGAGTTTCTCCTAATCCTTCATGCTTATACATGGGAATGAATGGACTAGGAAAATCTTAGGAGGGATGATATATATTTTTGTTCTACTATTTATGTTGAATTGAAATGTTATTACCAAGGATCTAAGAAATTTTACTAGTATTTATCCAAATAATCTCCATGAATTGCTGTGTAGAAAAGAGGAGACATAGAGATAAGAATTCCTACTCTATTTTTAAGGCATCTGGGGGGAGGATATTACAAAATAAAGGGGAAAAGGGGTAATGTATGTAGACACACCCAGTGCCTTGAAGCAGACACCAGCAATGAAGGAGTGTTTCCTCTTTCTCCGAATCCTCATCAACATTATGTTGTCACCTGAGGTTTTGATATTAGCCATTCTGATTGGTGTAAGGTCATTTTGATTTGCATTTCTCTGATCACTAGGACGTTGAACATTACTTTAGGTGCATCTCAGCCATTTTGAGGTTCCTCTGTTGTGAATTCTCGGTTTATGTGAATGGGTTTACTTCTTATACCCCATTTTTTAAAATGTATTTATGTATTTATTTATTTTATTTATAGGAGTTACACTGTCGCTTCTTCAGACACAACAGAAGAGGGCATCAGATCCCATTACAGATGGTTGTGAGCTACCATATTGTTGCTGGGAATTGAATCAGGACCTGTGGAAGAGCAATCAGTGCTCTTAACCACTGAGCCATCTTTCCAGCCCAATATCCCATTTTTTGATTGGGTTGTTTGGTTTTTTGGTTGTTAGCTTCTTGAGTTGTTTATATATTTTGGATAGTAGCCCTCTATCAGATGTGGGGTTAGGAAGATTTTTTTTCCCAATCTGTAAGTTTCCAATTTATCTTATTGACTATGTTCTTTACCTTACAAAAGCTTTCCAGTTTCATGAGGTCACATTTGTCACATTTATCAATTCTTGATCTTAGAGTAAGAGCCATTGGAGTTCTCTTTAGGAAATTATTACATATAAGTACACTGTAGCTGTCTTCAAACACACGTTGAAGAGGGAATCAGATGTCATTACAGATGGTTGCGAACCACCATGTGGTTGCTGAGATTTGAACTCAGGACCTCTGGAAGAGCAGTCAGTGCTCTTAACCACTGAGCCATCTCTTTAGCCCAGGTCCAATTTCTTATGGTTAAGTGAGTACCAACACTGTCAGCCACATAAAACTTGAGTATTTCTCTAGTATAGATACATGTGCTACAAATACAAATGAAAAAAAAATTGGTTTAAACTTTGCTCATAGGTGTTGGCGTATCCTAATTGTTCCAGTAAAGAAATAAGCAGATACATCATTAAAACAGCCATAATCTTATACTGAACTGTCCCTGGATGCTTTGCCTCCTGTATGGACATAGTCTAAGGAAAGGAAACAAACAAACAAAAGCCCCACATGGCCTTTTCAAACTGTTAAACTTTTATCTAAAGTGAAATAGAAGAATATCTCCCCTAAACTGCTCCATTTATTCTTTTAACAAAACAAATTTGTTGAAATGCGAGTTTCTTTAAAGAGTAATGAAGCATGAATATTTCCAATAAAGAATGAAATTTTGAGCTTTTAATGAGTAAGCAGTGAACACACAAAACTAACATGAAAATGACTTGCCTCAACCACTTACAAGCCCTTTGCTAAGGGTCCTTGGTTTGAAATAGTTGTTCATGTCCACAACCCTACCACCTTAGAGGTGCCTGGTGTCATCAGAATAGCTCCTCATTTCTCTCTTGGTTTCCCCTTTGTCTAAGATTTTACTCTCCTTAGTCTACATAGTTGGCATATTTATTTTGTTCTTTCCTAATATTATATGAAGACTTACTGTTTTAAGTAAGGAATTGTGTAAAATTCTTAAAAAGAAATATTTTTTCTTTAAATCAATAATAATAAATTTAAAAAATTACAAGTATAAAACATAAAATTGTAAAAAAATTTTTCACTCAATACTAATCCAACCCATTTATTTTGTTTGTTTTTGTTTGTTTGTTTTGACTCAGGCACTGCTATCAGATTTACCTCTGGAATTAGAAGAGATGGATTTCAGTCATGCCTCACCAGATCCTGATGATACCTCATTTAGTGTGTCTTCTTTATCAAGAAAAATGCCTCAGACAGTTTGTGATAGTTTGGGGATAGGGGACTATGATATAGTCTGTTGGTTGCCTAACAAGTGTGTGTTTCAAGATAACTGTACTTTATCTCCCAAAGAGTCTCCAACTGGAAAAACACATTGTTAAAACAGACACATGCTATGAAGGAATGATAAGATATAATGGCTACAATACAAAAAAAAAAAAAAAAAAAACGTAAAATAATTGAAATGGCTTGTTTTTAACACTTATATAAAATCCTAAAAATTATATTTAATTTTGATGAACTCAGCTATGAAATTTATTATATCTGATTTCTGCTTATTCTTTAAGAAGAATCTCAATTTTATCCAGAAATATAGAGTAAGCATATCTTATCTCAACATTGCTGAGTTGCTAACACTTGGTTATTTTCGTAGCCACTATGTCTGTCTTCCTACTTCATTTTCTTCTCATTCATTTACACCTTTTCTCAGGAAAGTAGACTAGAAATTTAAAACAGACCTAATCATATGTTTAACCTGGATGAATCCTGGGATTTATTTTTCAACTCCTATGAGAAATTGACCTAACAATGATTGAAAATTGAATCGATTAATAGGATGTAATTGTAAGTTACTGGTATTCCTCTGACACTGGGGAGAGCAGAAATTCCTCTGAAAAGTCAGCTCATCATCAAAACATTTATGCACACAAAAACTGTACTTCATAAAAAAAAACTTTTAATATCTATTCTTGTACACAGTAAATGATAAGTATTGATGATTCATATTTTACCATATAGTAAATTTATATAATTTACTCAGACAAAATCTTGCACAAATACTTCAAGTTTACTAACACTTACATAGTATTTTTTATATCTTAAAATTTGTGAAACACGTAATCAAAGTATGTCACTGATATCAAGTCGTTTTTATTTAATTCTAGACATACAAATTGACCATAGAGTTTATCTCATTTCCATATGAGGCCTGCACAGAGCCAACAATTATGTGAGAAAAAAAAGAGTTATAATACTTTGATTCTTCTGGATACTATTCTATGAATACATACCTAAAATGAGCATGGTACCCAGTGGTTACTATCAGTAGGTACCAAATGGGAGCACACTGTAGACATCTTTTGAATCTTCCCTTCTGAATCTAAACTTGACTGAATGGCAAGACAGATTGTATGGTGAAATGAGACTAGGTTGATTTCTGATTTGTCTCCTCTTCCTCCTCATCTTCACTACTTCCAGCTTCTTGGTCTGTGATTGAATCACTGTCTCCTTCATCCAGGATTTCTTTTTTAATAGCCTTGTACTTCTCTTCATTCTCCCTAAAGTGAGGATCCATCCTGAAAATGTTAAGAACATCTTCTGGATTGTAGTCATCCTCCAAGGGGAGCATATGTGTAAACTGATCATCCTCTTCCACTAAATCAAGTCCCTCCTGAATAATGGGGTGGTCCCGGAACCCATCCTTCTGCACAGCAAACATCACTTCAATCATGTACTGGACTCTTTTGTCGACCTCAGACTCATGTAGAATGCTTCTCAGGCGGTCAAAGACTGCATGGATTCCCCTTGGTGACACTTGGGTTAGTTTGAGACCACACTCCTTGAGGAAGCTGACGGCTACTTCAACACTGTCGTCTGTTGGCCTCTCTAGGAGCAAAGTGGCATCTCCAGGCCCAGAACCTCATGGGCCACATTTTGGTTAATAAGATGTGCCACAAGTTTGGAAGCAGTCAGGTAAAGTTGCTTATCATTCCTTCGATAGCCTTTCCGAAAATTAAGAATTAGTCTCTTGAGGACTAACTCTCCAATCTGTGGGAATTTTGAGTTGATGATTGCCACCAGAGCCGCATAAACGTGAGTGAAGATTGGAGAAGCACTCTGTGCTTGCAGAAGAGATCTGGACAGCAATCCTCTCCCTCTGACGACGTTCTCTTGAAGGAGCTCTTGGATAATAATACTGATATTGGAGATGTTGATTTTGTTGATGAGACCATTGATTGACTTCTTCAGAGCCTCCCAACTCATCCTCTGGTATGCTAAGCTGTTTTTATCTGTAATCTGTTCCTGCATCGTCCTGAGCTTTGCGGGAGAATATATGCTCCCCCAGTGCAGGTGAGAAAAGAATCTTGCTCCTCTTCCTCTTGCACCTTCTCCTCCTCCTCCTCCTTCTTCTTCCTCTTCTGCTTCCTCTGCTTTTTTCCTCTTTCTCCTCCTCCTCTTTCTCCTCCTCCTCCTCCTACTGCTATTACTAGTACTACTATTACTACTACTTCTGTTTCCTCCTCCTCCTCCTCCTCCTCCTCCTCCTCCTCCTCCTCCTCCTCCTTCTTCTCCTCCTCCTCTTCTTCTTCTTCTGCTGCTGCAACTGCTTCTGCTGCTTCTGTTTCTTCTTCTTTAATTCCTTCTTCTTCCTCCTCCACTCCTTCTTTCTTCTACTTCTTCCTGCTCCTCCTTCTTCCTCCTCCTGCTTCTTCTTGTTGTTCTTCTTCTTGTTGTTTTTCTTATTGCTGTTCTTGTTCTTCTTGTTCTTGTTCTTGTTCTTGTTCTTCTTCTTCTTCTCCTTCTTCCTTCTCCTTCTTCTTTCTCCTTTCTCCTTCTCCTCCTCTCCTCCTCTTCCTCCTTCTTTTTTGTAGGTTCTTTCTGAGTAGAACTCTGTGTTACTCCTCCTCAGTCTGGGATCCTTCTTTCAGGATATGGGGGTTTCCAGGACTGTTTCTGTTGATCCTCATCTCTGTCTCTTTCTCTACATTTTTCTTGGTTTCTACTTCATGATTCTATGCTGTCACTATAAAAGTATCCTCTTCTAGAACACTCATAGTCTGACCAGCTGTATACAGAGTAGTCTCTATCCTTGGGAGAAACATTCTTGTTCTGGATGTCTGTCTTCTGGGGAGGAGCTCCAGTGGTATGACTTGTGGTTCTCCCATCTGTCATGACCAGAGAACTGTTTTGTGTGTGCCACATTATTTTGCATTTTCTGCTGTCAGCTGACCCAATAAACCAGATGCCTCAGGTTCATTCAAGTGGCACATCTTCAATGGTCTGAGTTCCTTGACAGTTTTCTTTTTCTGTCTCCACATGTCACCTACAGCTCCATTGCACCACACTGTCACACTGGAAGTTCCAAATGGTGGTGTTCTATAGCCAGACCCAAAGTAAACAGTTTGTCAGTGCAAAAGCAATCATCCTTGGCAGAGTGAAAATATAGCAATGACCTTGAAAAAGTCAAGATCAAGTATGACAAAGTGATTATCAAACTGGGGCACTAGTTTAGCAGGTATACAAGTCCCCAGGTTTAATCCCAATCACTTCAATAGGAAAACCATGAAACTACTATAATGAAAACATAGTTTTCATATATGTGTAGTGGATTTACTTTTGAAATTTTTTTTAAAAACAGAAAAATGATAGCTACTGGTATTTTCATGAACATATTTTTGGCTGATAGTGAAAATCAACTAACTAGTATTTCCTTGACAGTATTAAAACATATTACCTTATCAGAAGTGTGACTCTGAGAAGCAGAAGAAAGTGGGAAATATTTTTCCTACTTTTCTTGCATTGAAATGCTTAACTTAGGATATCAAGGACTTTCTAATGTATATCTGAGAGTATTTATCTTCTAAAACGCCAGTTAAAAGTGAAACACTGAAACTACAATAAAAACAAAAAGAAGATTCACTCATTCAGTGAAGCTAAAATTAGTTGCAAGAAATGAAACAACATTACCATGGAGAATGGGAAAATTAACACATGCAAAGAACATGTTAAAAGAAAACTAGCCTGTTTAGGGGACCTAGTGCTGTTTTGTTGTAAGGTCAGCTATCAACAGGACTTTTCTACAGTAAAAGTTTTATCAACAGTAATCAGTGTTAGAAATGTTTGTTACTATTGGAGAAAAAAGTGCTGTGGCCCAGTCACATCCTGTGTTCAGTACATTCTTGATATCAAGACCTCAAAGATGTCCAAGAGCTCATTTCTGCAAAGACAGAAACAGCTACCTTTGGGGCCCTTATTTTAGGGAGTCTTACCAGTTTCTAAGAGAAATGTTAAGTAGTAGATATAAACAGACACTGACTGGTCAAAATGACTTTGTCTCCCTTTTTGTGGAGGGGTGTTCAGCCACTTAGCCTGATTCTTCATAATCATCTTTGAATGAAACCCTGAAAATTTTAACTGCTGCCTTTTATCCATGAAGTAGTGATAAAATACCAGGCATGGTGTGTTCTTTTAATAAAAATTTTTTCACCTATATTTTTTGAGAGGAAAGAGTTTATTTCATCTTATATCTTACAGTACATTATGAATGGTAGTCAAATCAAACATTAACTTAGAGGCAGGCACTGAAAAAGAGGTCATGAAGGAATAGAATTGCTATCTCGTGTAGACTGATTTCTTATTCCAGCTCTTCAGGGATGGCACTTCCAATAGTAAATCATCAGTCAAGAAAACACTCAATGATCTTTTGCCTACTAGACTAATAGAGACATTTTCTTTTTTTCAGTTTGACTCCTGTTAGACTATATTTGATTAAAAAAAAAAAAAAAAAAAAGAAAGAAAGAAAAAAGGAATGAAGGAAGGGAGAAAGAAAGAAGGAAGGAAGGAAGGAAGGAAGGAAGGAAGGAAGGAAGGAAAAGAGAAAGAAAGAAGGAAAGGAAAGAGAGAGACAGACAGACAGACAGACAGAGAAAGAAAGATTTTCTCAAAGAACCAGCTCCTGGTTTTGTTTATTCTTTGTATAGGTTTTTTTTTTTTTTTTTTTTTTTTTGTTTCTACTTGGTTGATTTGAGCCCTGAGTTTAATTATTTTCTGCCATATACTCCTCTTGGGTGTATTTGCATCTTTTTTGCTCTAGAGCTTTCAAGTGTGCTGGTAGGCTGCTAGTATATGCTCTCTCCCAGTTTCTTTTTGGAGGCACTCAGAACTATGAGTTTTCATTTTAGCAGTGCTTTCATTGTATCCCATAAGTTTTGATATGATATGCCTTCATTTTCATTAAATTCTAAAATGTCTTTAGTTTCTTTCTTTATTTCTTCCTTGACCAAGTTATCATTGAGTAGGGCATTGTTCAGCTTCCATGTGTATGTGAGCTTTCTGTTGTTTTTGTTGTTATTTAAGACCAGCGTTAGTCCATGGTGATCTGATAGGATGCATGGGATTATTTCAGTCTTCTTGTATCTGTTGAGGCCTGTTTTGTGACTGAGTGTATGGTCAGTTTTGGAACAGGTATCATGAGGTGCTGAGAAGAAGGTATATTCTTTTGTTTTAGGATGAAATGTTCTATAGATATCTGTTAAATCCATTTGTCCATCATTCCTGTTAGTTTTACTGTGTCTCTGTTTAGTTTCTGTTTCCATGATCTGTCCATTGCTGAGAGTAGGGTGTTGAAGTTTCTTATTATTATTGTGTGTGGTGCAATGTGTGCTTTGAGCTTTAGTAAAGTTTCTTTTATGAATATGAGTGCTCTTGCATTTGGAGTATAGATGTTCAGAATTGAGAGATCTTCTTGGTAGATTTTTTTTTTTTTTTTGATGAGTATGAAGTGTCCTTCCTTATCTTTTTAGATAATTTTTGGTTGAAAGTCAATTTTATTTGAAATTAGAATTGCTACTCCAGCTTGTTTCTTGGGACCATTTTCTTGGAAAGTTGTTTTCCAGCCCTTTACTCTGAGGTAGTGTCAATCTTCCACACTGAGATGCATTTCCTGTATGCAGCAAAATGCTTGGTCCTGTTTATGTATCCAGTCTGTTAGTCTATGTCTTTTTATTGGGGAATTGAGTTCATTGATGTTAAGTGCTATTAATATATAGTGATTGTTGCTTCCTGTTTTTTGTTGTTAGAGGTGGAATTATGTTTGTGTGACTATCTTCTTTTAGGTTTGTTGAAAGCTTACTTTCTTGCTTTTTCTAGGGTGTAGTTTCCCTCCTTGTGTTGGAGTTTTCCATCTATTATCCTTTGTAGGGCTGGATTTGTTGAAAGGTATTGTATAAATTTGTTTTTTTTTTTTTTTTCATGGAATATCTTGGTTTCTCCATCTATGGTGATTGAGTTTTGCTGGGTATAGTAGCCTGGGCTGGCATTTGTGTTCTCTTAGGGTCTGTATGACATCTGCCCAGGATCTTCTAGTTTTTATAGTCTCTGGTGAGAAGTCTGGTGTAATTCTTATAGGCCTACCTTTATATGTTATTTGACCTTTTTCCCTTACTGCTTTTAATATTCTTTGTTTTGTGCATTTGGTGTTTTTGACTATTATGTGACAGGAGGAATTTCTTTTCTGGTCTAGTCTATTTGGAGTTTTCTAAGCTTCTTTTATGTTTATGGGCATCTCTTTATTTAGGTTAGGGAAGTTTTCTTCTATAATTTTGTCAAAGATATTTACTGGCTTTTTAAGTTGGGAATCTTCACTCTCTTCTATACCTTTTATCCTTAGGTTTGGTTTTCTCATTGTGTCCTGGATTGCCTGGATGTTTTGGGTTAGGAGCTTTTTGCACTTTGCATTTTCTTTGACTGTTGTGTCAATGTTTTCTATGGTATTTTCTGCACCTGAGATTCTCTCTTCTATCTCTTGTATTCTGTTGGTGATGCTTGCGTCTATGACTCCTGATCTCTGTCCTAGGTTTTCTATCTCTAGGGTTGTCTCCCTTTGTGATTTTTTTATTGATTCTATTTCCATTTTTAGATCCTGGATGGTTTTGTTCAATTCCTTCACCTGTTTGGTTGTGTTTTCCTATAATTCTTTAAGGGATTTTTGTGTTTCCTCTTTAAGGGCTTCTACCTGTTTACCTGTGTTCTCCTGTGTTTCTTTAAGGGAGTTTTTTATGTCTTTCTTAAAATCCTCTATCATCATCATGAGATGCAATTTTAAATCAGTCTTGCTTTCCTGGTGTGCTGGGGTATCCAGGGCTGGCTGTGGTGGGAGAACTGGGTTTTGATGATATCAAGTAGCCTTGGTTTCTGTTGCTTATGTTCTTGTCCTTGCCTCTCGCCATCTGGATATCTCTGGTGTTAGTTGGTCTTGAGGTCTCCGACTGTGGTTTGTTCTTCTAGCTAGCTTGTGTTTCAGTACTCCTTGAAGACCAGTTCTCTCCAGGAGGAATTTAGGTATGGAGAGCTGTGGCACAGGGTCAGCTCTGGGGTACAGACAGAAACCTGAAGGATCCTGTCACCAGCTGTTCCTTGGTTCCTGTGTCCTGATGACTCTGGCTGGGTCCCTCTTGGTCCAGGAATTTAAGCAGAAGTGGTGGTCTTAACCTATGCTTACATGTGTGCCAGCACTCCTGAGAGACCAGCTCTTTCCCAGCAGTATTTGGGTATGGATCACTGTGGTACAGGGTCAGGTCTGGGTGCTGTGACACAGGATCAGCTCCAGGTGCAGACTCAAACTGGAAGGATCCTGTCCCAGGCTGCTCCTCAGTTCCTATGTCCTGAGGTCTCCGGGAGGGTCCCTGGAAGCAGAAGTGGTGGTCTTACCTGTGCTCACAGATGTGCAGCAGTCCTGGGAGACCAGCTTTCTCCTGGGGTTTGGGTATGGAGTGCTGGGGCACAGGATCAGCTCTGGGCACAGACAGAAACTACATAAAATTTATTTTTAATCAAATCCCCTCCCAAATTAAAAAGAAAGCTTTGTGCTTTGAAGTGTTACCTGTGCTGTGTTTCTAAACGGTGGCTAGATTTCTTTTGGAAGTTGTGTTAACCTTGGCAGACAGCACTGTGTCATGTCCTTTGCCAAGCTATGCTTTGTAATGCTCTAATGAAATAGCCTACTAACTTGTGAACCTACAGTTGACATAAACAAGCCTTTATTAAGAACAGATTTGCCAATGAGTGGGAGAAGAAAGGGACATTTTCATGCTAATGTAATTATGATTGTTCCATTAAATTGTATACTGGGTATATTTTGTTTTTCATTGAAATTTTACTTTGCATTAGCTTACTGAGTAATTCCTTTTACTAATCCTGCATCCTATTTTACTGGTACTACTTCTCAAACACATTATCTCCTTAAAACCATATCAGGTTGTAATGTGAATTAATGATTTCCAACTAACAGACCTCTCTTTTAAAGTTCATTTTTCTGTGTGTTGTGTATTTCCTCTTAAAAGTGAATTATTTCTTCCCTCAGATAAGGTTCTAATAAGGAGAGGAATAATAGACTGTTTGGGGTTCAAAGAAGGGAGAATGTATAATGTTCAAGTGACAATTTAGTCAATGCCTTGAGTTCACATGTGTATTATTCTAATGAGCTTTACATAGATAAGTACAAAGCCAGAAAATGCCAGAATCAATGGGATGATGTGAATATTCTGTAACAGGCAACAAGTTTGTCCCTAGTAACATACTTAGGTGGTAAGACAACCAAATACACTGCTACAATATAAACAGCAAACAAAAATGGCGGTCTTATAAGATTTTTGTTAAGTACTCAAGTGGCATCTGACTTGTCTTGCCTCCCTCTGACACTAATTTGGCATGCTTTTAATTTGAATAAAATATTCCTGTGACTCCTTTGTCAAAGCCTGATACCAGTTGAAACTTTTTGTGTTGCCTAACTAGTGGAGAAGGGAAACAAGAGGACAAAGTGTGAGTTTGCAGTAGCACAGAAGCAGCTGTCCTTCCCAGCTGATAGATTTTCAAAACTGTTGCAAGAAGAAATATCATGTACAAACATTCAAATGATTCAGATCCTTCCAAAAACTTCAAAAGAATTGACTTAAGATGGTAAAAATTTTGTTTTCATACAAAGTAAGGAAAATCATCATAATCTCTTTTTGGTGTTTTTTTTTTTTGTTTTGTTTTTGTTTGTTGAGACAGTGTTTCTCTGTATAGCCCTGGCTGTCCTGGAAATCACTCTGTAGACCAGGCTGGCCCTGAACTCAGAAATCTGCCTGCTTCTGCCTCCCAAGTGCTGGGATTAAAGGCATATTCCACCACTGCCTTAAAATCTGCCATAAATCACTTTAAAAGACAAATTCATAACTAAATATGTTCATAAGACTAGGTGATAGTGGCTGGGTGGTGGTGGCACATGCCTTTAATCCCAGCACTTGGGAGGCAGAGGCAGGCAGATTTCTGAGTTTGAGGCCAGCCTGGTCTCCAGAGTGAGTTCCAGGACAGCCAGGGCTATACAGAGAAACCCTGTCTTGAAAAAAACAAAACAAAACAAAACAAAACAAAACAAAACAAAACAAAAACAACAAAAAAAAAACTACGTGATAGTTTTCACATTCCTCCAAGCTAAAGAAATTTTAATATTCTTGTTAGTATTTTTTTAAATAAAAAGACAGACTTTGTTTCATTTTTAATTTTTATTTTACGTATATGAGTATTTTGCCTGCATGCATGTCTGTGTAGAAAATGTATGCCTGATACCCACACAGGCAGGAAATGGTGTCAGGTCCTCTGGAATTGGAGTTAAATAGACGGTTGTGAGCTACTGTGTGAGTGCTGAGAATTCAACCCAAGTCCTGTGAAAGAGCAGCAAGTGCTCTTAACTGCTCAGCCCAACTCTCCAGCTGCCCTTTTTTTTTTGATACAGGATCTTGCTTTGTTGTCCTGGCCATCTTCAAACTTGCAGAAATCCATATGTTTTGTTCTCTCAAATTCTAGGATTATAGGCACTCAAGCATGCCAGGAGAATGTCATATTGTTGAGATACAAACACAAGACCTTTAAAAATAATTACTATTTCAAGCTATTAAAAGGCCTTTTCTGCCCATGCCTCCAATGCTTGATATTGTATCAATATCTTGTTAGCTTAATCTGTATAGCTCACAGCTCTATAATACCTAGGGCACAACTTTGAATGTCATTTAGATAAGTTTATTTATAAAAGAAAAAAATATCTCTACTGTAGGTTCATAATGTATTTGTATTCAGAACCTTGTCTTTTAGTCTGTCTCTAATCACATAGGATCAGCAGGCAATATAGTCAATCTTACATATTACTTCAATCAATAAAATGCTGGATGTTGAGGACGCTATCTTATATAATCTCTTCTAATACATACCTCTGTGGGAAGTTTACTAGTTGCTATTCATTGGGGATAATTTTTGATAATGCAGTCATCCCTAACAAAAGATAGAGATACCTATCAGACATTCATTCATTCATATGATGGTATTTGCTTAATTGACTGCATCCTCTACAATATTTGAATGAATAGCCAGGAATCTGACAGTTGGGGGAATTAATGATTAAAATGGAAGACACATAAATAACCTCTAAAAAGTCTTAATAGAATCATTATAATAGATGATAATAAGTGATCAGTGGGGAGAGGCAAAAGGAAGTCAAGATGCTGGATCAACAAGGTGTATAATGCTTGAAAGCCAAGTTGAATAACTGTTTAGATTAATTATTATAAGAGTTAAGATGTAGGGCTTGAAAAATGGCTTAGCAGTTAAAGCATGTACTATTGTAGAAGATTGGAACTTAGTTCCAGCACCCACACTAAATTGATAATAATAGTTTGTGACTCCAACTGTAGGAAATCTGATGAACTCTTTGGAACTCTGTGGGCACCTGTACATACATGTGCACATTCCTACACATATACAAATCATTTAAAACAATGTAAGAGGCTGGAGAGATGACTCAGTGGTTAAGAGCACTTGCTGTTCTTGCAGAGGGTCTAGATTCAGTTCCTAGCATCCGCATGGTGGCTCATAACCATCTGTAACTCTAGTTCCAGGGTATCTAGCACCTTCTAGCTAGCCTCCAAGGGCCCCTGTATGCAAATTCACAAAGGCTCATATACACATAATAAATCTTTAAAACATTGTAGGATATGATAAGTTATTTGACCTTTCCGTGTAGCAGACAGAATAATGATAATATCTGTGTGGTAATGAGAATATGATAACCTGTCACACAGTGCTTATCACAATGCCTCATAATGTTGGACTCTAAGATCCAAACCAGGGGACATGCTCCCACAGAAAACCACATGGACAGGACTCACTACAATAACATGAGGTTTAATGAACCAGTGCACTGGGGTTCTCCTGCATGCAAGCAAGAGAACCCGAGTTGGAGCTAAGAGCAATATTTATACAGTTTAAGGGGTAGACAGTGACTAGGCACAATATGATTGGCGGACCAGTGCGACTTTTAAACTGATCTTTGGGGAATGAGCTGGCAAGGACCTCCCTTGTCTGTAAGTGGCAAGGATTGGGCTGTCCTTCGGAATGTGTCTACATGCTCTGGGCCTAATCTAACAGATTTCTAACACAGGTGGGTTCCCTCCCTGTGGTCTGAGGAATGTTAATCTAGGAGGTGTCATCTAACTAAGGAATGTGCTCCTCCCGGGATGTGTCCTGGGGCAGTTAATTTTTTAGATTAACCAAATTCTTACAATAACACAAAGTATTTAGGATATCAATACTGTTATTATCGATTTCCAAAAGCAAAAGGTGGAGAGGAAAGATTGAAGAAACTCAAGGAGAACTTTGACTTAAGAATTTGACCCTGCTGTCTCTCAAGTCTCTGTTCCCTGCCATTGGATCCCCTTCTCCCCTACTAGGACTGCCTGCTTGGGCCTCAGTGGAAGAGGATGTGCCTAGACCTGCTGGAACTAGATGTCCCTGAGTAGTATGGTACTCAAGGGGATCTCCTTCTCTGAGGAAAATAGGAGAGTCAGTGGGGGAAGGATTTGTAAAGGGTGGGACTGGGAAGAGAGAAGAGTGGGTGTCTGTGATTGGCATGTAAAGTGAATAAAAAATTAAAATGATAAAAAAATAAATTGGCCCTGGGTAGAGATGAATCCAAAACAATCTAAAAGATTCATCTATGTATAGAATATGACTAGCACAGCTGTTAGGGGGCCTTAGGTGTACCCCTTACCAAAGAACTGCTAGATTCTAGTGGTTACTCTAGCAGCTAGAGGAGACGGCTAAATGGATCCTTGCTTTGCATTGGATGCAGTATTTATTTGATGTGACATATTTCATCTACTTTTACTGCCCATTATCTTTACATATTTGATAAAATTGTGACCATCCAGCTCAGTCAGTTAACAAGTTCTCCAGGGATGGAGCAAGGATTAAAAAGAAAAAAGACAGACAACACTGTAGTATGACCCCTATCAGTTCTGAGGCTGAAGCCAGTTTATTTTCTTTCAGTCTTCTTTTCAACCATTTTAATTACATGCAAGTAATAAGGTCACTTCTAGGTTCAGGAACAAGCAAGGCAATAAAGTCTCAAGGTCACAGTTTCTGAGGGTTTATCAGGATGACCAACATATATAAGCCTACTTCCCTGTCCTAATCCAACGTCAAGCTCTTGCCTGATGCCTACTTCTTTGTTCTAGTCCAGAATCAGATTCTTGCCTAAACTGAATTCTTTGTACTGGCCCCAATGTCAAATTATTTACTGGAGCTTCCTACTTTGCTCTAGCCTAAAACGAGATTCCTGCCTGAGCTTACTTCCCAGTTCTAGTCCATTATCAGATTTCTTCCTGAGCTTACTTCTTTGTCCTTCCCTAATGTCAAATTCTAGCCATGAGGACCCAAAAAGTTCTCCACAAAATTGTATGAATTAGACTCACTGTAGACAAGCTATTCCTTTAAAACTTCAATTCACTTTATCTAATGTTGCTCTCTAATTTAATGCATGTGCAAATGATTGTAAATTTCTGAGTGCTGTGGTTTTGTTCTTCATTATGTTTCCTATTAGGTAAATTTTACCTGTTATTACTGCTTCTAAAGCAAACTAACATCCTTTGTTCAAAATGTTAGGGTAAAAAATTGAAAACATCTTGAGACACAGAGCAAGAAATTCATGGTCAGCAGAGGCCACTAACAACTTGTTAAAATTAGCCATAATAATAATAATTTTGAGCCTCTTCAGGGGCAGAGTGACCAAAAACGAAAAAGAAGCAAGGACGCGAAGACATACAAGTCTAAACAAGAAAATGAGTGATGGGTCATCTGGTATTCTTGAGTCCAAAGATTCATGGTCAAAAATAACTGGTCTATGCAAATTGCTGATGTTTAAAATATCCAATTATGTGTAACCGCGCCAAATCTCCCTGCTTCTTCCCACCCCCTACCTATAAAAGTTCCCAACTTCCTGGGTCTTTGTCGAATCCCCTGTCTCCTGCGTGAGATATGATTCGAACCGAGGGGCCCCTCGATATTAAAAAACTACCTTTTTGCTAATTGCATCGAGATGGTCTCGTGTGTCCTTGGGTGGTGAGCCTATTCCCATATCAGCATGAGGGACTACCCCTTGTGAGGCCCTTTCAAAACATGTTTCATTTCTCATGGGAATCTGCATCATTGCTTTTGTAAGTGAAGGTTTGGTACATGCATGCTTTCCTCCCATTTTATTTATGAACACACACTTTGCACACCATTTCTAATACTTAGTTCACCCCTATATGAAAAATTATATAACCTCTATCTCTGTGGATGGAGTAAGTCAGAGGAAAGGGTCACTTAAAGAGATATTAAAAGAATTGCACCACCCTTTATGGGTGGCATTGGAGGAGCAGCCATAAGGATCATTTTCATAATTGAAGGAAGGCTTAGGGCCCACTGAGATTGTGATCAAATCCCAAGAAGACTTGGGTTTCCAATAAGTGTTGTCAGTGGTCTCACAGCCCCAAGAAGCACAATAGAAGTAGTACTGGTATCTGCATAGATGGCCAAGAGACCTATCTCTATGATCTCTGGGGCAGAGATAAATACCTGCCTCTCCTTCATGGTCATAAAGATGATGAACTAAAACATTCCTGGCGCATTGGGAACCGCACCCAGGCCACGTTGCTCCTGGAGAACACTCCTCAGGAAGGGCTGCGGGCCAGAAGGTGGAGGTCACTCCCCAGTCTGCGCCTGCCCCCATGGCCAGGGTGCAGAGATCTACAGTGAGATTGGGCCACAGGGGTTGAATCCCTAACGTGGAGTGGTTGAGAACTATATCTCCCGCCTCATTAATAACCTGCCAGGAAAAAATATATAACTGATGGACCTGTTCGGTGGGACGAGGCTGCACTCCAGGGGCAGAGCAATCCCCAGAAAATGAGAAGAATTTCCCACGTTGTTTGCATGGTCCTGAAAGAGAGCACAAGAAGGAAATTCTCAGGAGCCACCCTGGGTGGGGTTAAAAGGCTTAATCAGGCAATCAGGCAGCCATCTGGCATTCTGTGCCTGAGAGTCAAAAACACAAGCATATCCTTTACCCCAGACAAGTACTGGGTCAGGCCCCTGCCACTTATTCGACAGGGATCCTTCCAAAGGGCCCATGCATAATCATGTTTAGTAGTAGGGTGCCAAAAGCAATCGGCAGCAGATTTGCCATGAGCATCCAGATTTAGAAAATGGAGAACATTCTAGGAGAACCCTTCTGCGGGTATAACTCCCATTTTTTTGTTTTTTTTTTTAAGCCAATTTTTTAGAGTTCCTTCAAAACCAGGGCAAAAGCACCAGTAGCTGCTCTTCCCAGACTCAGAGAGTTTTGGAGATATTATTTTAAAGTTCCACAATACGTATTTCACAATACCTGTCCTTGAGGATTATAAGGATATTAAATTGTCAACAAAACATCTCAAATATCTGACTGCAATAGCCAGTTCCATATTCTCTCTTAATCTGATGTGGAACACCAAGCATAGAAAGATGATGTAGGCAATAACTAATTAAATGAGTTAACATCCACTTACCATAATTGATTAGGTATAAGTCCTCAAGAATTAACACCATCATGAAAAAATTGAGGATATAAGTTTTTGCAATTTGACTTGCACAATCTCTAGAAATACCAAAGTATTGTCTCAAGGTATTACTATTTTGATGATATAAAGAATAAGATGGTATGTCCAATTGTTTCTGTAGGGCTTATAATCTGCCTGGTATACAAATATGTTGTGCGTTGCCCTGGTGTCCAGGCAATCCAGTATGAGCTCTTAAATGTCTTATAAAGTTAAGAAAAAGTACATGTTTCTTAAATTAAGCTGTATTTGAAAAATTTGAGAATTACCAATATCTAAAAAAGGAACAATTTCAAGCAATTATAAACCATGAGCTATATATTGGCTATGATATACAAATTGAAAGCTTGATTTTCCAGCATTTCAAACTGTGGCTATAGCACATAATTCAATTATTTGTGCTGAAGCAGGGGGAAACTTAAGAAAATGAACATGTGATCCAATTACGTATACTGCCTTCTCAATAGATGAGGCATCTGTAAATGCAGTAAAAAATAGTAAACCTTTTCTATGGGCTGCATGCAAATCTATAGGAAATACAAAAGCATGCAATAGAGAAAAACTTAAACAACTTGTCTTATGGATAATGATTATCAAATTTGCCTAAAAAGTTTTTGCCATGTAATGGGCCAAATATTCTTCAATAACCAACTTAATTTCTATTTGGAATGAGGAATAAACATTTCATCTAAAATACTTTCAGGATTTTATCTTACAGTCTTGTATTAACACTGCAATAGTTTCATAATAGGATGTTCCAACTTCACTTGCAGATGAAGAAAGATGAATCCACATTAATGGTTTCTCTTGCCAAAGGGCTGCTGTGAGCACATGAGCAGCAATAATGCAAACAGCCAACAATTGATCATACCCTATATAATGTATCTGTTGATAACAAACAGCTTGCTCTACTTTAAAACAAAGCTGTTTCTCCTTCATCAGTTAATTGTCAAGGGGAATTAAGATTTGCACCCCCTTTGAGAATATCAAATAGAGGTTCAAGTTTTCTTATGGTAAGCTTAAGATGAGGTTTTAGCCAATTAATATCTCTTAACAACTTTTTAAAAAATCATTAAAAGTAAATCTTTTTTGTATGTACACCTACAAGCTAGAAGAGGGCACTAGATCCCACCACAAATGCTTGTGAGCCACCATGTGATTGCTGGGAATTGAACTCTAATATTTTTAGTTGTGAATTTTGCCTTTAATGGCTGAGTCATCTCTCTAGTTCCAACTATCCATTCTTATTGGAATTTTCTGTGCCACAATCCACTTAAGATAAAACTGAGATCCCAAATATTGAAAAGATCTTTGAATCTTTTCTGGAACAAGCACTCTAAAATTTTAAAGCTCTTTGTATTAGAGCAAAAGCTTGCAGAAAAACTCCTTTTGAGAGATCAGCAGATAAAATACACAATGAATAATATACACTGAAAGATTTAAATGTTTAACCTTTTGTATTAAGGCAACAACAATTTTATATATATATATATATTATATATATTATATATATATATATATATATATATATAATTCTTTGAGGCAAAACTTTTTAATGATATTGCTTCATTGGCTTTCAAAAATCACAAGCATACTCACTGAATGCAAATCTCTTACCTTTACCAGGTATAAAGGAATAGTATAAAAATTCTCTTCTAAATCTATAATAATTCTATATGCATTTCCTAGAATGGCCGCTGGAATAAGCAAATCAGGCTGTAATGTCCCACACATTTTATAAATCTTAAATTTGAACTTTGGTTTGGATTAATGGAATAACCAATTGCTTGTAGCTGAGTGAGAGTATCAGATAAGGCCAAGTTGAAGGCAAATCTTGTCCTAGGTATTATTTTTAGAGCAATTTTTTGTTAATGGGCACAGCTATAAAGCCATGGAGGGAAGCAGGCATAATTTTAATTTCTCCAGCATAATCATTTTATAACTACTGGACCATAAACTGTCTGTTGTGAATGTCTTTGAGTCTGAGTCTAACCTTTCCTCCCCAAGGAAGAAGCAAGGCAATAAACAAATTCTGGAAAACACCTTTCTAGGGACTAGTCAGGGTGACCATGACAAAAGGAGTATCTGTCACACAAGGTTCTGCCGCACCCATTCTGTGCATAGTCTTAATTTAAATGTGAATGTTCTTAATCTTGGCCTATATCCTGAGGCCTGGCCCAAAGATTATCCTTCCTGCACCAAGGTCAAAGTCCAGGGAAATGATTTTGCTGTCTCTCTATGCCTCTATTTTTTAGATAGTCTTTCCTAAAATGACCTATGTCCCCATGCTTAGAACATTCTTTATCACCTCAGCACTGTGAAAGCATGGCTTGGACTGTAGTTAGCATTCTCTTAAGTCAATTGTGTAACAAACAGAATTTTTGCTTGAGGATCTCTAAAAGTTTTACCAGCTGCTTTTAGCAGCCTGGCCACAAATTTCTAAAACAGTAATATTAGATAAATTTCTACTAAGATCTCCTTTAGTAGATAACTGATTCTAAGCACGGAGAGCAGCCATTGCAACTTGTGCGTACACTCTTGCAGGCAGCTCAACCTGATTACCATTACCTTCATTTTACCTTCTCCTAGAAACATGTTAAGACCCCAATCTACATTGCCTGCCTGAGCATTTATGATGGCTGTTCTCTTACTAGCCTCACTCCTTCTGAGCTCCAAAGCAAGTAATCTCCTCCTGACAAATAGCCTTACTATTCAACTCTAGTTGCTCTATCCTCTTCTGAACCATAAACATGGGCTAGTCAAAAAATTCTCCAGCTCACGATTGAACTGCCAACTGCAGCCAATGGAACATTGGCAGTTTAACTTTATTTCTAAGTTTCTTCTGCAATATTAGAGTGTAACCATAATTTTGAGAAACAAAACCAATTTTTAACAATGAAAACAATCCATTTAATCTGAAATCAACACCAAGCGCATTACTTTCATGTTACAAAGTTTGGCTGTCAGTTCTTATACATGAATGCATGCTGGTGGAGCTTTTAATATCTCTTAAAGAGACATTGTTTTAAATCCTATCCTTTATACATCTGGTTTCTGAATGACTCCAATCCTGAGTTACCAGTTTTAAGCCAACTTTCTGTTACCAAAGTTGCAAATGTTTAATCATACTCAATAATTTATAGGCCAATAATGTATAACCAAGACGTGCAGAACATATTTATACTTTTAAAACCAGTCAGAAACAAATGAAGTAAATGCACATCTTATATATTTTATCCAAACAAAATTTCCTTACTTTTCTTAGCTGTAATTTTAAGAGAAGCACCTTGTCACCTGCTGAACCCAATAATCATAGTCACAGATTTTTCTAGGAGAAACAAACCATCAGCTCCTTACCATAGAAGCCAAAAAACCTGCTGGCCCCTTTAAGAGCTGCTTTTACAACAATGAGACTGTGGCAGGGCTTCTCAATGCTAGACTAGACTCCTAATCACAGGTGCAGGGCTCCAAAGACCAATTGAAACTGCTTTTTTACTATTTCTTTTCTCTCTCTCTCTCTCTCTCTCTCTCTCTCTCTCTGAAACTAATTAAAAACTGAATCAAGGGCTGAACAACCAGCAGACAAAGTTTTAACCATTTTTCTTATAAATATGAAAAAACGGGACAACATTCAAGCAACGAAACAAAAACAGACAATTGACACACATTGGACAGATTGGAGATCCAAGGACAGACAGTAGACAGAGAAAGCAGAACTGAAGATCTCTCCCTTTTGAGCCAGAGAAAAATGCAGGACGTCTCCTGATTTTCTGCTGCTCCTAGGAGGCTCTAAAATAGCCTTTTCCTCTACTTTTTTTAACATTGCTGGAGAGTGGATAACTCCTTTAGCCCTTTCTCTCCCTCATCTTAAAAATCCTTCTTTTTTACCCTGATTCCCCTCTCTCTGATGAGGCCTAAGGCCTTTCCTTAGATAATGATTGGCCCATGTTAATGGGACAGCAATGACTTACCTCTCCTCTGGGCTCCCGTGGGCGATGGGGGTCTTCAGAGATTCAATAATGGTTTTTCGGCCAACTTCACTTCGTTGACGCCGTCCAATGAGGGTCCATACCTCTGGCCTCACGCTGGGTGCCACCTGACCTGACCCGCGGATCTAGTTATTCGTGGGGTGTCAAGAGGACCTTCACCTGCAAGGGAACATGGGCGAGAGAGAGAACAGACGACCAAGCAAAAAAGGAGTCTTGTCAAGGTCTCACTTTAATGCAGGAACAGCTTACAGATATATTCCAGGCAAGGGAAGAAGGGAAACAGGGTGGGGTCATTGCTTAGGGCTATCCCACTATTGAATGTTTATTGCCCTAGACCATCTCACTGTTGTAACCAGCTCCCAGGAAATGCCAGACGTTCCTGGGACCTGAGACCCGAGAACATCCTTTCTTAACCTTGCACTGACTAATCCTTCCAAAACACTGGGTAGCTCCCAGAACAGCAGGTAGCTTCCTGGGCTTGGCTCTCGACAGAACAGGAGATTCTTCCTTGGCTGAAGGTCAGGTTCTCCCAAAGGAGGCAGTTTCTCATAAAGGCAATTCACAACTTTCGTTAGCTGGGATGGTGGTCCAGGGTCCCCAACGGCCACCCTGGCTATAGAGTTTATATTTGTCTTGAGGGAAAAAAAGTAAAGAAAGAAAGAATAAGCCGGGCGGTGGTGGCGCACGCCTTTAATCCCAGCACTTGGGAGGCAGAGGCAGGCGGATTTTTGAGTTCGAGGCCAGCCTGGTCTACAGAGTGAGTTCCAGGACAGCCTGGGCTACACAGAGAAACCCTGTCTCGAAAAACCAAAAAAAAAAGAAAGAATAAAGAAAGGAAAGTCAAAGAAAACTGGGTGTTGCACAGGGAGTGTTGACATGCCTACTGTTGCATGAACTCTTTCTGGGGAGATGTAAAGAAATATCTACTGAATTAAGATGAGACACTAATAACAACCCAAACTAATTGTTCTATCCATGTATACTTTGAGAAATCAGTGGACTTATTGGGATTACTCACAGAAACTTGGATGTCCTAGTTTGCTTTCTGTTGGTGTGATAAACACCATGACAAAATCAGATTGGTGAGGCAGTACTTCATTTTACACCTTAGAGTCTATGATGCAGAATAGGAACTCAAAACAAGACTCTGGAAACAGGAACTGAAGCTCACTCCAAGAAGAAACAAGGATTACTGGTTTACTCTCCATTTCTTGCTAAGTCTGCTGTCTTATACAGCCCAGAACTGTATAAGTATAGGGTTAGATTACCCCTATTGGGTTGGGCCCTCCACATCAACTATCAATCGAGAAAATGTCCCTCACTCAAGTCTGCAGGCCAATTTGATACAAGCAATCCCTCAACTGAGGCTCCCCTTCTCAAATGACTATAGTTTGTGGTAAGTTGACAGAAAATAATAATTACCATATCAGAAAGAGCATAAGTCATTACAAAACAACAGTATTCCTCAAAATTCTTACCCAAATATGAGTGATTTCCCCATAGCTTCATAGATGGAGTCTCAATGTCAGTTAACCTTCCACCCTCTATATACTCTATCATACCATATATACCATTCATGGACACCATGTGTATCAGGGCAGAACTGCACATAACTTGGGAGGTGTGTAGGAAGAAGTAACTAGAACTTCATGTGAGAAGTTGTGCACACTATAAAATTTTTTAAGCTCCAGTTTCTTAATCTATAAAATGATAACAAATATACCTTTTCTCGAAGCCTACAACTCTGATTATGGATAATAAAAAACTGGTTGTAATTAAACTTTTGAGTCTGGACTCTGGTCCAAGTCAGAGACCACTGAGCCTTCTGGTTCCCACCTATGCCAGAAGCACAGCCCCAGCGCTGGACACCATCCCACACAGTCCACATGCCAGTTACAGCTCAACTCCCCAGGATCACAGGCTCACAAGCTCACAGGAAGGAGAGGTTCCAGTCAGGGATAGGGAGGACAGATAACACCAGAGATAACCAGAGGGCAAGAATGTAAGCAACAGAAACCAATTTGACTTGGTAACACCACAGAAAGTCCTGGACTCCCCAACAGATCTTTAAAGCAAGATTCAGATCTAAACTCTCATTTCATGAAGATGATAGAAGACTTTAAGGAAGACATAAATAACTCCCTTAAAGAAATACAGGAGTACACAAGTAAACAAGTAGAAGCCCTTAAAGAGGAAATGCATAAATCCCTTAAAGAAATACAGAAAAACACAAGCAAACATGTGAAGGAATTGAACAAAACCATCCAGGATCTAAAAACAGAAATAGAATCATTAAAGAAAACTCAAAGGGAGACAGCCCTGGAGGTACAAAACCTAGGAAAGAGAACAAGAGTCATGGATATGAAGAACCCTAATGGCTTTTT
>JAJTUV010003434.1:0-58333 GCA_021653895.1 Mastomys natalensis | reverse complement strand
AAGGATACAGGAACCGGGACAATGGCGGGAAGTGAGAGGAATGTGGGTCCAGGACAGCTTCCAGCACCCTCTGCGTCCTGGACCAGAGAGGGAACCCTCCAAGGGATGCAATAGGGGTGGGATGGGCGACTAGAACTCCAGGGTGGGCTGAACCTTGGGTGGTTGGAGGAGGATGGGACAGAGGACAACCCAGGATGCCCAAATCATCTTTCCTACATCCACTGAACTTCCTAAAACCTTAGCTAGACTTCCTGAGAACTCCTTTAAGGCCCTTAGCATTAGACTCAAACTCCAAGAGCATCCCAACTCTCCCCAGTGTAAACATGGATCGTGCTATTTCCAGCTATGGAGTCTATTTTCCAGAAGGAAAGTGTTCCCTCAGTAGTAAAGACGTCTGTAGTCCTTGCCTGGGGATTTAGGAGAGATGGCCTTTGGCCTGAAAATAGCTCTGGTCCCATCTGGATTAAGATATCTGCCGGTCCATGCTGGGTCTGCTGCATTGCCTCTCACAATTTGAAGCTGAGGCAAGCAGTTGGAAAATCTGCTCCAAACCAGCTGTCCGTTCCTGAAGTCCTGAATGTTCCTTTGTTAAGTAGTCATCCCTCTCTCCTGAAAAAATAAGCCAACTTTATGTTCTACCCTCAGACAAGATCTTTCAATGTGATCTTCCAAAGTGACCCACTCTAGTTGCCCCTCATGTCTCAGGCGTGTGTTGAGTCCCCTTAGTAGATCTCTTTGCTTCCTGGAGGGCCTTTCCTCTTGTTCCCTTGAGCCAGAATTGAGACAGTCACCAGTGGAACTGGGTCTACTGGAGAGTCATGACCAGTGGGCAATTGGAGGAGAAGTAATGGACCCACAACCAGGAACTATCCCACTGCAGAGAGCAGAGCAGGAATAACTTCCACGTAGGAACATGTCTGAGCGTGCCAATGGGACTCCTAGAGTCTTCCAGTCTGTTAGGTGAAGATTCTCCCAGAAGACATCTGAGTCTGTCTTGTCCCACTTATTCCAGCCTGCAACTTGAGATAAGCCCTGTCAGGTGGGTGAGTGTCTCCTAAAAGCTAAGGCCGTTAGCAAATTCCCTACGTTTCCCACGGGACAAGAGCATTATGGGGTCTTCTCCCTTCTGGTGGTCTCAGCAGTGCTGGACTGCAATGTCCCAGGGAGCAGAGCTGCATCTAATCAATCCAGATCTCCTTAGGGTTTTTTTATAGGAGTCTCCGAAGCTGTCACCAGTCCCTTCTCTTCCCAGATGGCCCCCTATGCACACAGTACCCAGTATGCATATTCAGAGTCCACATAGATCTTTACTTCTTTTCCTTTGCTGGGCTTCAGAGCTCTTGTCAGAGCTGAGTTCTGCTAACCTAGCAGTGGTGCTAGCCGGAAGTGGGTTTCAGCTTCAGCCAGAAGGGGGCTTCAGCTTCAGCTGAAAGAGGGTTTCAGTCTCAAACTGTCTTCACAGCATATCCCAATCTCCTAACTCCATCCTGAACAAATGATCTCCCATCCCTAAACAACTGGACGTCGGAACTCTGCAGAGGATGATCCTTAGGAGCTGGCCTGCATAGACGCTGCATAGCCTGCATCCAGCAGCAGGAGTGCTCAAGGTCTGCCCCGTCAGGGAGGAGAGCAGCGGGGGTCGAGAGAGGGCTGGGCTTTTAATGTGCCGCTTCAGGAACTTCCATAACAGCCTGGAACGTCACCATTCTATATGGCAACCGTAACAGCCCCGTTTAATTAAAATTAAATATCCTCCTGAAATCAAGGGGATATAAACTCTTGAGAGGCTGTCCCAAGGTTTGTTATGTGCCTCAGGGGTCTGGAGTCCAATGGCCACTGTAGCTCTCAAACATCCAGTCCATCTGAGGCCACTGAGTTTAACTCCTTATAGTACCTGCTAGGATGCTGTTCTAGCCTGAGCTAGGAAGGTATCCTACCAGCCTGGGGTGTTGGTCTAGTCTGAGCTAGGAAGGTATCCTACAAGCTGGGATGAAGGTCTAGCCTGAGCTAGGAAGGTATCCTACCAGCTGGAGTGTTGGTCTAGCCTGAGCTAGGAAGGTATCCTACCAGCTGGGATGCTGCTCTAGCCTGAGCTAGGAAGGTATCCTACCAGCTGGAGTGCTGGTCTAGGTGAGCTAGGAAGGCCCTCTGTTGGTTTATAGTTTGTAGTTTAGAATACACCAGATTCTTCCAGAACTCAGACTATATTTCCTTTCTCTCGTGCTTTTCCCCAAGAGACCTTATAGACTCTGGTGGCTAAGACATTACGGGGATGGAGAAAGTGTTCCTTCAGAGGTGCCCTCCTCTCTGTGGCCTCTCAAAGGAATAAGTTATCTATGTATTGAAGGAGGTTGGTATGTGAGCTCAGCCAATCCAGACCATTGGCCAGAATCACTCCAAAGAGATGGGGGCAGTTCCTAAATCCTTGGATCAAAATTATTTACAGGCCACCCCACTTCCTACCCCCTCCACATGCAAGTGTTAGCTCTCCTGTGGCAGCCCCTCCCCCACCCAGAGCAGAGGGGAAGAAGAGGGAAACGGTGTTGCTGAGAGTCTGTGCAGCTTTGCATCTCTGCTGCAAGCCTCTTCCTTCCCCCTCTCTCTCTCTTTGCAGCTACACTGTCAAGCAGTTTAAAATAAGCCAATCAGAACACACAAGTCACCCAATAAGGAGACAAAGAACTCAAAATGGTTTTAAAAGGGCTATCTCATGCTCTGCCTTGGTGGCAGTTTCTCACAGAGGTTAAACTGCTTCCCACAACTGAGCCTGCAGCACTGCTGTGTACCCAGGGCTACTTCCTTGGGCTGAAACCCTGCCCCCTCATCCCAGGGACTTCTAACCTGGAAGTCATTTCCACAGAATGTTTCAAAAGACACTAGCAACAGTGAAAAGGCAAGTCACAGACCAGGAAAAAAAAATACCTGCAAATTGTTTATCTGATCAGACACTGATACCTGGGCATTTACAGACTGCTCATAACTCAGTAACAGCAGCAAAATCAAACAATCTGATTCAAAACTCGACTAGACATTTTCCTGAAAAAGCACATAAATGGCCAGTGGGCATACACAAACAGCCTAGGGCACATCTGTACAAGTGCTTTGAGCAGCTTAGCAACCAGAGTTTGATCCCTAGAACCCACCTGATGGGAGGAGTCTCCCAACCCCGTCAGCTTGTCCTCTGACTTGCAAGCCATAAAAGCGTGGTGATAAGATGTCCAGCAGGTCTAGTCACCAGGGAAATGAGAAGCAAACATACTATGAAAGCTGACATGCCCTTTGAGAAAAATAAGTGTTGATTTAAAAAAAAAAAAATGAAATTTGAGGCTGGAGAGATGGCTCAGGGATTCAGAGCACTGGTTTGGTCCCAGCACCCACATGGCTGCACTCAACTGTCACCACAGGTCAGGAGACCCAGTTCCAGGGAGATAGGTGGCTCTTCTGACCTCCCTGGTCACCAGGTACACACATATGCACAATACACTCAGATACATATGCATACACATGAAAATTAATATTTAATATTAAGATAAGTGGAGAATTAAAGCTGGGAGTAAGAACACACAAGCGGAAAGCCCAGCAGTGGGAGGCCTAGACCAGGAAAACATGGCGCACACACCATTCAGGCAAAGCACTCACTCATGAAACAAACATAAAGACATTTTCTGAAAAAAGAAAAGCCATAAAAAGTTGGAACTCTTGAGGCTGTAGGCAGAGATAAGGAAATGTGGCTATGTGGGAAAACAGCGCAGGAGACTTCCAAAAAGTCTAATCCAGCTGTAATCCAAGCTTCCCACCTGGGAAACTGAAGCAGGAGGATTGAGACTTGAAGGTCACCCTGGAAGTTCTAATGAGATGCTGTCTTGAGAAACAGTATTCTTGTCGTCGTCGTTGTGTTTTATTATCATATAATCATTATTATCATTATTATCATTATTATTAAATCATTATTATCATCATCATTATTATTATTCAGTAGGGTCGGGAGATGATTCAGAAGTTAAGAGCACGCAGAGGCAGGCGGATTTCTGGTTCGAGGCCAGCCTGGTTCTACAGAGTGAGTTCCAGGACAGCCAGGGCTCACAGAAGAAACCCTGTCTCGAAAAAAACCAAAAAAAAAAAAAAAAAAGAAAAAAAAAGAAAAGAAAGAAAAAGAGCACGTGCTGTTCTTACAAAGGACTGGAGCTGGTTCTTAGCACGTGGTGAATCACAACGGCATGTAACTCCAGTTCCAGGAATCTGATGCCTTCTTCTGGCCTCTGAGGGCACTGCGTGCACATGGTACACAGACATACATGCAAGCAAAACACTTATATACATAAAATAGGAATACATAAATAACATTTTGTTTTGTTTTGCTTTGCTTTTCCAGACAAGGTCTCTCAGTGTAGCCTTGGCTGTTCCAGAACTTACTCTGAAAAAAACAGACTGTCCTCAAATTCACAAAAATCCACCTGCCTCAGCTTCCTGAGTGCTGAGATTAAAAACTAAATAACATTTTTTTAAAAAAATTACTAAAACTAGGCCGAGAGTCTTGACACATGCTGCTAACATCAGTACTGGAAAGACTGAGGACAGAGGATCACAAGTTCAAAGCCAGCCTGGGCTAGACAGTATGTCTAAAGACAGACCTTGTGTAAGAAAAACACACATGAAGTAGAGAGAGTGGGACAGGAAAGAAAGGAAACAGAGTCACATAAAATTGAATTTAGCTGAGGGATCGATGCTTCCAAAATCACCCAAAGGTAAGTAGTCTGCTAACTAGGCCTGTTAGAGACGAGAGAGATTTACATGCTAAGGATATGAATGGTTGTCCACCAGGATTCACAAGCCATTAGGCCCTTCCCCCTATGGAAGAACAAGCGTCTAAGGGCAGCTAAGGGGGCACTCAGGACCATAACCACTGTTAAGTCCTGGCCTGCCACAAAGCCCACAGTTCTCTTCCTGAGAAAAACATAATTCTGACAGGTAGAAAAGATGACTCGGGTAACAACTGTTTGAAAGATAACAACACTGGTGTGCTTAAAATAGTTTTGGTAAAATCTCTGCTGTGTAAATCTCCCATCGGCCCAAGTAGCCAGACTTGCAGTCTCCTGTCTATTTAGATTGTTCAAAGTTTAACCTGGGGCTGGGACCTGAAAGGGGTTTAAGGATGTGAGCGATGCATAATCCTAGGGCTTACGTGAATTAGTAACATCTTCTGTTTGAGGCTGGCTCCCCTATGGGCAGTAGCCAGAGCCAGACAAGCATGATTACAGAGCCTGTCCTTCACCAAGCTCTCGGTATGTACAATGAGTTCTCACTAGGAGAGTATTTTCATTTCTATAACATTATGCTTGGTTTTAAGGGCAAACTTGCCACAAATTAGAGTCCCCTGAGTAAGGAGCACCACCTGAGACCGGCGAGTGGTGGCGCCACGCCTTTAATCCCAGCACTTGGGAGGCAGAGGCAGGCGGATTTCGAGTTCCAGGCCGCTGGTCTACTAGAGTGAGTTCCGGGCAGCCAGGGCTACACAGAGAAACCTGTCCTCAAAAAAAAAAAAAAAAAAAAAAAAGGAGCACCACCTGAAGACCTGTTCTGATTGCCTTGGGTGATGGGAAAAAGATGACCCTGATGGTGGGCCACGCCTGGTGGTCCCCCAGATTAACAGTGCATCAGGAGGAAGGCCATGGCACCCTCTGCTCTCTTGACCACTCTCTTTCCCATTGCGCTGCTGCTGGCTCCTCTGAGGATAGCAGGAAGAGTTTTCATGGTAGACTAGGGACCAGCACCTTCAGGTTTTCCAGCACCAGACCAGGCACTAGAGTGTAGGTTCTCTGGAAGACACATGCCACCAAATTTCCAGCTTGGTTCCCTCCCTTGAGACAGTTGAGTCCCACTTTCTAGGCAACACTTCAAGGCCAGCTCCAAAGCTTCCAGAAAGGATTTGGTGGCACACCCATTTATTCCCAGCACTCAGGAGGCAGAGACAGGTGGATCCATGTGAGTTCAAGGGCAGCCTGGTTTATATAGAGAGCTTCAGTTCAGCCAGGATACAGAGAGAGAACTGCCTCCAAAAAACAACAAAAATGAAACTCTACAGATGTTTACGACAGCACTGCTCACAATAATCCAAGGGTGTGGTAATTCAAACATCTTGTCAATGGATAAATGATGTAATTTACTACTTGAGAGAAACAACTTTTAAAAGCAGGAAGGATTTTCTTTGGCACATAGTACCATGCCACGAGTGACCTGCTTTCTCTAACTACACCCAACCTCTAAGGTTTCCACCACTTTCCAAAATAGTCTCACCATCTAGGAACAAAACCTTCTTCACTACAAAGCCCATTTTATAGTCAAGCTACAATAAAAGGAAGAAACAAATTGTGATGTATCTACACAACGGAATATTACTCAGCCATAAAGAAGAATAAAACCAAGGCTGACAGTATAGCCCCAGTGGTTGAGTGTCTGCCTAAACATATGTGAGGCTGCCAGACTTGGTCCCCAGCATTTTTCTTCACCCCAAAAAGGGATGGATTACCCATACGTACTACAATATGGGTTTAGACCTTGTGTGTGTTACACAAAACCAAAGACATAAAACGTAAGAAGAGAGCCTGTGAGATGGCCCAAACCCAGTGAAGGTGCTCCGTAAGCAAACACACTTATCATACAGGCCCGATGATCTGAGTTTGATTCTGGGAACCCATGTAAAGGTGAAAGACAGAAAACTAAATCCATAGAGTTGTCCCTTGACCTCCACACGTGTACCAGGCCACACATGCACGCGCACACACAATCCCACACATAGCCACAAACCCCACAAACACTCTCCACACACATCTCATCCCCCCCCACACCTCACACACATATCTACACACATACCCACACACCCCACCCCCCCAAACAGCCTAGGCACATCTGTACAAGTGCTTTGAGCAGCTTAGCAACCAGAGTTTGATCCCTAGAACCCACCTGATGGGAGGAGTCTCCCAACCCCGTCACTTGTCCTCTGACTTGCAAGCCATAAAAGCGTGTGATAAGATGTCCAGCAGGTCTAGTCACCAGGGAAATGAGAAGCAAACATACTATGAAAGCTGACATGCCCTTTGAGAAAAATAAGTGTTGATTTAAAAAAAAAAAAATGAAATTTGAGGCTGGAGAGATGGCTCAGGGATTCAGAGCACTGGTTTGGTCCCAGCACCCACATGGCTGCACTCAACTGTCACCACAGGTCAGGAGACCCAGTTCCAGGGAGATAGGTGGCTCTTCTGACCTCCCTGGTCACCAGTACACACATATGCACAATACACTCAGATACATATGCATACACCATGAAAATTAATATTTAATATTAAGATAAGTGGAGAATTAAAGCTGGGAGTAAGAACACACAAGCGGAAGCCCAGCAGTGGGAGGCCTAGACCAGGAAAACATGGCGCACACACCATTCAGGCAAAGCACTCACTCATGAAACAAACATAAAGACATTTTCTGAAAAAAGAAAAGCCATAAAAAGTTGGAACTCTTGAGGCTGTAGGCAGAGATAAGGAAATGTGGCTATTGTGGAAAACAGCGCAGGAGACTTCCAAAAAGTTAATCCAGCTGTAATCCAAGCTTCCCACCTGGGAAACTGAAGCAGGAGGATTGAGACTTGAAGGTCACCCTGGAAGTTCTAATGAGATGCTGTCTTGAGAAACAGTATTCTTGTCGTCGTCGTTGTTTTTATTATTGATCATTCATTATATATCATTATTATCATTATCATTATATAATCATTTATATCATATCATTATTATTATTCAGTAGGGTCGGGAGATGATTCAGAAGTTAAGAGCACCAGAGGCTAGGCGATTTTGAGTTCGAGGCCAGCTGGTCACAGAGTGAGCCAGGACACCGGTACACAGGAACCTGTCTCGAAAACAAAAAAAAAAAAAAAGAAAAAAAAAAAGAAAAGAAAAGAAAGAAGGCACGTGCTGTTTACAAGGACCTGAGTGGTCTTAGCACGTGGTGAATCACAACGGCATGTAACTCCAGTTCCAGGAATCTGATGCCTTCTTCTGGCCTCTGAGGGCACTGCGTGCACATGGTACACAGACATACATGCAAGCAAAACACTTATATACATAAAATAGGAATACATAAATAACATTTTGTTTTGT
Organism: Mastomys natalensis; assembly: GCA_021653895.1. Taxonomy (NCBI): domain Eukaryota; kingdom Metazoa; phylum Chordata; class Mammalia; order Rodentia; family Muridae; genus Mastomys; species Mastomys natalensis. The sequence goes on along the minus strand of JAJTUV010003434.1, from coordinate 50,186 downwards.
TTTGCTTTGCTTTTCCAGACAAGGTCTCTCAGTGTAGCCTTGGCTGTTCCAGAACTTACTCTGAAAAAAACAGACTGTCCTCAAATTCACAAAAATCCACCTGCCTCAGCTTCCTGAGTGCTGAGATTAAAACTAAATAACATTTTTTTAAAAAATTACTAAAACTAGGCCGAGAGTCTTGACACATGCTGCTAACATCAGTACTGGAAAGACTGAGGACAGAGGATCACAAGTTCAAAGCCAGCCTGGGCTAGACAGTATGTCTAAAGACAGACCTTGTGTAAGAAAAACCACATGAAGTAGAGAGAGTGGGACAGGAAAGAAAGGAAACAGAGTCACATAAAATTGAATTTAGCTGAGGGATCGATGCTTCCAAAATCACCCAAAGGTAAGTAGTCTGCTAACTAGGCCTGTTAGAGACGAGAGAGATTTACATGCTAAGATATGAATGGTTGTCCACCAGGATTCACAAGCCATTAGGCCCTTCCCCTATGGAAGAACAAGCGTCTAAGGCAGCTAAGGGGCACTCAGGACCATAACCACTGTTAAGTCCTGGCCTGCCACAAAGCCCACAGTTCTCTTCCTGAGAAAAACATAATTCTGACAGGTAGAAAAGATGACTCGGGTAACAACTGCTTGAAAGATAACAACACTGGTGTGCTTAAAATAGTTTTGGTAAAATCTCTGCTGTGTAAATCTCCCATCGGCCCAAGTAGCCAGACTTGCAGTCTCCTGTCTATTTAGATTGTTCAAAGTTTAACCTGGGCTGGGACCTGAAAGGGGTTTAAGGATGTGAGCGATGCATATCCTAGGGCTTACGTGAATTAGTAACATCTTCTGTTTGAGGCTGGCTCCCCTATGGGCAGTAGCCAGAGCCAGACAAGCATGATTACAGAGCCTGTCCTTCACCAAGCTCTCGGTATGTACAATGAGTTCTCACTAGGAGAGTATTTCATTTCTATAACATTATGCTTGGTTTTAAGGGCAACTTGCCACAAATTAGAGTCCCCTGAGTAAGAGCACACCTGAGCCGGCGGTGTGGCGCACGCCTTTAATCCCAGCACTTGGGAGGCAGAGGCAGGCGATTTCTGAGTTCCAGGCCAGCCTGGTCTACAGAGTGAGTTCCAGGGCAGCCAGGGCTACACAGAGAAACCCTGTCTCAAAAAAAAAAAAAAAAAAAAAAAGGAGCACCACCTGAAGACCTGTTCTGATTGCCTTGGGTGATGGAAAAATGACCCTGATGGTGGGCCACGCCTGGTGGTCCCCCAGATTAACAGTGCATCAGGAGGAAGGCCATGGCACCCTCTGCTCTCTTGACCACTCTCTTTCCCACTTGCCGCTGCTGCTGGCTCCTCTGAGGATAGCAGGAAGAGTTTCATGGTAGACTAGGGACCAGCACCTTCCAGGCTTCCAGCACACAGACAGCCACTAGAGTGTAGGTTTCTCTGGAAGACACATGCCACCAAAATTTCCAGCTTGGTTCCTCCCTTGAGACAGTTGAGTCCCACTTCTAGGCAACACTTCAAGGCCAGCTCCAAAGCTTCCAGAAAGGATTTGGTGGCACACCCATTTAATCCCAGCACTCAGGAGGCAGAGACAGGTGGATCCATGTGAGTTCAAGGGCAGCCTGGTTTATATAGAGAGCTTCAGTTCAGCCAGGACTACAGAGAGAGAACCTGCCTCCAAAAAACAACAAAAATGAACTCTACAGATGTTTACGACAGCACTGCTCACAATAATCCAATGGTGTGGTAATTCAAACATCTTGTCAATGGATAAATGATGTAATTACTACTTGAGAGAAACAACTTTTAAAAGCAGGAAGGATTTTCTTTGGCACATAGTACCATGCCACGAGTGACCTGCTTTCTCTAACTACACCCAACCTCCTAAGGTTTCCACCACTTTCCAAAATAGTCTCACCATCTAGGAACAAAACCTTCTTCACTACAAAGACATTTTATAGTCAAGCTACAATAAAAGGAAGAAACAAATTGTGATGTATCTACACAACGGAATATTACTCAGCCATAAAGAAGAATAAACCAAGGCTGACAGTATAGCTCAGTGTAGAGTGTCTGCCTAAACATATGTGAGGCTGCAGACTTGGTCCCCAGCATTTTTCTTCACCCAAAAAGGGATGGATTACCCATACGTACTACAATATCGGTAGACCTTGTGTGTGTTACACAAAACCAAAGACATAAAACGTAAGAAGAGAGCCTGTGAGATGGCCCAACAGTGAAGGTGCTCCGTAAGCAAACACACTTATCATACAGGCCCGATGATCTGAGTTTGATTCTGGGAACCCATGTAAAGGTGAAAGACAGAACTAAATCCATAGAGTTGTCCTCTGACCTCCACACGTGTACCAGGCACACACATGCACGCGCAACACCCCACACATCCCACACATAGCCACAAACCCCACAAACACTCTCCACACACATCTCATCCCCCCCCCACACCTCACACACATATCTACACACATACCCACACACCCCACACCCCGCACCCCCACAGCCCACACACACACATCCCATACCCACACACCCCACATACCTCCACACACACATATCCCACAACTCCCACACACATACACCTTGCACACCCCACAGACACATCCCATAACCCCTATACAGACCTCCGCCCCACACACAGTAACAAAAAGTTTTAAAGAAACAAAGGACAGTTATTCTATGGCTCCATTTATGTTAAGTGTTCAGAACAGGCAAATCCACATGGACAGAAATCAGACTCATAGATGTCAAGCTTGGAAGAAAAGAATGGGGTGATTGCTAACAGTGTGTGTGTTCTTGATCTAATCTAGATGCAGGTGAGAGTTGTAAAACACCATGAAGGCACTAGATGCCTCCACTGGGATCGATCATCCAGCGCTCTTAACTACTGAACCACCTCTCCAGCCCCTAAAATGGTATTTATTTTACAGGCTGTGCCCTGCTCTGAGAGAATCCATTTTACAATCAGCATCTGACTCCATTTTGAATGCAGATACAGAGGCAAGCTGGTCTATGCCTTGTTGTGTGTGTAAACAGCTGTCCTCAGTGCACAGGTGATAATAATTTATTCCTGACAGTGCAATGGCACCCTGGGGGCTGGAGAGACAGCTCAGCACTGACTGCTCTTCCAGAGGACCTGGGTCCCAGCAACTACACGGCGGCTCACAACCACCTGTAACTCCAGTTCCAGGTGAACAACACCTGACCTTCTCAGGCACAGGTACGTACTGGTACACAGACTTACATGCAGGCAAAACAATCATAAATATAAAATAAATAAATCCTCAAAAAGAAAAAATTTTGCCCGGCAGGTGGTGGCGCACGCCTTTAATCCCAGCACTTAGGAGGCAGAGGCAGGCAGATTTCTGAGTTCAAGGCCAGCCTGGTCTACAGAGTGAGTTCCAGGACAGCCAGGGCTATACAGAGAAACCCTGTCTCGAAAAACCAAAAAAAAAAGAAAAGAAAAAATTTTAAGCTGGACAGTGGTGGCACAACTTGAGTCCTAGCACTTGAAGGCAGAGGTAGGCCAGCTTGGTCTACAGGTGAGTTCCAGGACAGCCAGAGGTATACAGAAAAACCCTGTCTTTAAAATAAATAAAAAATAAATAAATAGATAAATAAATGATAAAATTAAAAAAAAAAAAAGAAAAAGAAAGGCAAGAAAAGACAAATTTAGGCAGAGACAGGCGGATTTCTGAGTTCGAGGCCAGCCTGGTCTACAGAGTGAGTTCCAGGACAGCCAAGGCTACACAGAGAAACCCTGTCTCGAAAAGCCAAAAAAAGAAAAAGAAAAGACAAATGTAAAAGTACCAACTTAAGCTTATCAAAATAAACCCATGGGCATGTTAAAACACATCAGAAAAAACAGCTCTGAGAACTTATAAAATGCACAAGTGGTACCCACTGGCCCCCATAAAGAAGAAGACACTTCACACTCCATGGCAACAGCCTCCTCCGACCTACCATCTTATTACAGGAATTTGGTTCAAAGCCTGTGCCCTGGCTGTCCTGTTAGGTTACTGTAAGCCAGGTCCAGCCACATGTTCTCCACAAGCCAATTAAAAGACAAATTATAGGGAAAGTAGAGCCGGGCGGTGGTGGCGCACGCCTTTAATCCAGCACTTGGGAGGCAAGCAGCGGATTCTGAGTTCGAGCCAGCCTGGTCTACGAGTGAGTTCCAGATAGCCAGGACTACACAGAACCCTGTCTCGAAAAACCAAAAAAAAAAAAAAAAAAGGGGAAAGTAGAAAAAGGAGATATAATCAATGTGGCCACACTGGAAAAGAGACTAAGAGATCCAGTGACCTCCTAAATCCACCTTCAGGGTCCTAGCAAGAGGGTGCTGTTTAAATCGAAGGCAACAAATACAGCAGTCCTGGTCAGTGTACTGTCCCACCCATATTCTCTGGTTCAGATCTTTCCAGCAAAGCCATTCGACAAGTTGTAAATCTCTGATCGGCACCAGGATTCCACCATTTCCTTCTCCTAACATACAGTACAGTTCCTAAGGGATATGCCTGTTCCCTGGGTGCCATTTAGCAGTCCAGAGAGTCGGAGTGAGGGCAGGTGTCTCCTGGATAGCTTCATTCCTGCCAGACCTGCTGACTACAGTCTGACCCTTGTCTGTCTTTCACATCTATAGTCTCCATACATCTGGCCTGGATACCTTGACTGGACCTGGAGGCTCAGCTCCACCCTGACCCTGCAACTGGCTTGACTCTTTGCCCAGCACCTCCAGCTGTGTTCATTTTATAAGTGCTATGTACTGTGTGATCTGAGAGTTAATATTACTAATTATGACTTGGATGGGCTAGTGAGATGGCGCAACCTGTAGAGGCCCTTGACACGTTAGCCCGGTAACTGCATAAATCAGAAAGAATAAACTTACAGAGTTGTCCTGACCTTCACAAAGGCACTATAGCACATGCCTGCTGTGAGAGCTGAAGTGAGGATTTAAATTTAGATTACTGTACTTAAGAGATCTATAAAACAAAAATGCCTTTAACCCGTAAGCCCCACTTGCCCAAGATATACTTCATGGAATGCTGGGAACTGCTGTTTATGTGAAATAACAAGTCACATGTTTTTACTTCTATAAACAAGCTTGGTTGCCCCAATTACACAGGATGTACTTCATCACATGTAGGAGGAAGGTACACAGACAGGACGTACGTCAGGATGTGTGCTTGCCTCTGACTAGATGAAGGCAGGAGATATGTGACCTTGTGGCTTTTGCCTTGGTAGGCCTTTGACTAACACAACCAGTGACCGAATGGAAATCCCCGTATGGACCTGGCTAATGTCCATCATCCTGGCCAGTACTTAATAAAGCTTGCTTCAAATTTGGCTCAAAAATTGTGGTAGTGGTCCTATTCTTGTTTAGTAGGATTAAGCCAACCCTCCCCCCCAACACACACATGCCATCCCTCACACACACACCACACCTTCCCACACACACTATACCCTCCCCCCTTCACAGTCACAAATAATAAAAAATTTAAAGTTATTAAGATCAAAATAAGGGCTGGAGAGATGACTCAATGGTTAAGAGAACCGACTGCTCTTCCAGAGGTCCTGAGTTCAATTCTCAGCAACCATCTGTAATGGGAATTCGATGCCCTCTTCTGGTGTGTCTGAAGACAGCTGCAGTGTACTCATATAAGTAAAAAATAAATAAATCTAAAAAAAAAAAAAAAGGATCAGAATAAAAGAGCCTGTACCCCAGTTGAGAAAGACATAGAAGGCTTCTGTGACAACCTCTCCCTTCCCCTCCAAAAGAAACTGTCTAGACAGGAAGCCATGGATCAGAGCTCTTGTCACAGGGCTGCTGAAGTGGATCTCTCCACAATTGATGGCTTCTGGAGGGGTGGGGAAGGCCTCCATTTTCTTTAAGGGGCTATCCACTGGGAGTCAGACCATACTCAAGCGAGGATATAGGTAACACAAATTGGACTTGGTATGTTTTTTCTTTCTTTCTCTCTCTCTTTCTTTCTTTTTTTGTTTGTTTGTTTGGTTTTTCTTTTCTTTTTTTTTTTTTTTTAGTTTTTTTCGGAGACAGGGGTTTCTCTGTGTAGCCCTGGCTGTCCTGGAACTCACTCTGTAGACCAGGCTGGCCTCGATCGAAATCCGTCTGCCTCTGCCTCCAAGTGCTGGGATTAAAGGCGTGCGCCACCACCTCCTGGCTTCTTTTTTCTTTCTTTCTTTCTTTCTTCTTCTTTTGGGGAGGGACATAACAGGGTAGGGGCAATAGACCTGAAAGGACTGGGAAGTGTGTGATTGGCGTGCATTATGTGAAATTCCCAGATAATCAATAAAAATATTATGTTAGTGGGGTGAAGAACAAACCTGTGTTTGCCTTTGCCAGCTATCAAGCGAAATGGAGAGACTTGGGAAATTACTGCCAATGAAATCATCATAGCTTGTGGGAATTTTGTTTTGTTTCCTTTTGGTTTTTATTTTTGTTTTTTGTCATTCAAATTCTGACAAGGTGAAGAGACATAAGTGTGTCCATCCATCCAAGTTTCTAAAGTAGCAACTTCCAACAGCTGTACCCTCAACCTTGGGGATCGTCTTGGGACCCGCTTCATAAGCCCTGTAAGCTTCCACATGGCCACTGGGGGCAGTGCTGCACGGAGTCCCACTTCCAGCTACCCTAAGAAAGGCCCCTTTCCCCTCCAGCTGAATCTAGCTGGGCGGGTCTGGAAGGCCTCTGTCCCAGGCTGCAGCGGAGAAGCTCCTGACTCACCACGGATGCTGGCTCTGGACCTACTGCTGCCCTCGGGGCTTGGCAGATTGCACTGGAAAAAACTGGGTCAGGCATGTGGCCTAGTTTGCTGGTTCGCAGCACAGGCCAGGGATGAACCTGGGAGAGCAAAGGGCGTCTCACTTTACTCCCTGCCTCGATCAAGTGACAGATGTCTGAGGAGTCCCTACTAAGTGTCGGGCCTAGTGAGTAAGGAGATACAGACAGCCAATTGCAAATGAACTTCCAAAGCCCAGGTCACAAGAGTTCACTGTGTGGCATCTCAGGATCCCCGTGCTGAGCTGTCTGGGCAGGTCACCAAGTCAACAGTCTCCCTTTCAGATCAGCAGTTTGACTGCCCAGTGTGGAAGACCGGTCTTAGTACGGCAGCTGCTTCCAAGTTCTTGTCCAGCTGAATCCCACTCTTCGACACTCTGGGCAGAGCCTTCCCAACGGAAGGTATTTGCGCAGACCAGTATAGGCAAGAACTTTCAAATCAGTCAGCACAAAGACAGACAGGCAGCAGGACTCCTGCTTTCTTAGGCTAGGGAGGACAAGGTGTGTTTATAAGGAGAAAAGACTTGGGACTTTTCCAGACAAAGAAATTAACGAAAAAATTTCTGAGTGTGATGACTAATCTTACCTGTGAACTTAACTATATCTGAAATCAGCTGAGCATGCCCGTGAGGGGTTTTCTTGATCAATCATTTGAGATGGGAAACACACCCTAAATTTGAGCCATATCTTATGGGTGGCAGCCCATTTTAAAGGATGTAGAAGAAGGAAGCTTGCTTCTGGGCTGCTCGCCCTCATTTTCTTTGACAAGCTCATCGATACCGCAGCTGAGGTATGCCCTGGTATCAGGACTACTCCTTTGGGATCCAGTGTAGATGGAAGACCAGCAACTCTTTAGGAGTCCTCCAGGACTCCAGCAGCCTTGTAGACAACTATAGAATTCTTGGCCTTTCCACGTGAGACTGCCATTGCTGGACTATCCAGAGCACAATCTGTGAGTCACTCTAATCAATCATGTATAGCTGGGGGATTGAGGGGATGGCGGTGGAACACACCTTTGATCCCAGTGCTTGGGAGGCAGAAGTTGGTGAATCTTTGAGTTTGAGGCCAGCCTGGACTACAGAGTGAGCTCCAGGACACCAGGGCTAAGCAGAGAAACCTTATCTCTGAATAACAACAACAAACAGACACAGGTTTAAGGCAATAAAAGGAATATATACATAAAAGAAGAAATATATAATATTACACTATATATATTGGATCTATTGCCTTAAACCTGTGTCTGAGAAGTCTTTTCTGTTGGATACCTCACAAGTTTCTTTTCTTTTTTTTTTTTTTTTTTTTTTTGGTTTTGGTTTTTTGAGATAAGGTTTCTCTGTGTATCCTGGGCTGTCCTGGAACTCACTCTGTAGACCAGGCTGGCCTCGAACCCAGAAATCGCCTGCCTCTGCCTCCCAAGTGCTGAGATTAAAGATAAGGCGTGTGCCACCACAGCCCGGCTAACCTCACAAGTTTCAAGACAACACAGAGAGATCTAGTCAAAAAAAAAAAAAAAAAAAAAAAGCAAACAAAAACAAACAACACATCCATAGCATCCATGACCACCTCAGTAATAGACAGAGCTCAAAATCACTTTCCAAAGCAACACTTGAATCAAACCCCAAAAGCCATTGTGATCACTGTTTGACGGTCTTGCCCTTACAGTTTCTGAATCCCAAGCAGCTTTGCATGAGAGGTCTGCTCAGCCCAACCATTCTCGATAACAATGCCAACTGCAGGTCGGCTTCGAGAACTAAGCCTGAGCCTCCCCACAGGGTTCACCAGACCGCTTGTAAACAAGCTGATGATGAGTTCTTCAAGTATCTTCACTGCTTTGGGTGAGAAAAGGCTTCCACAACCATCAAGGTGAAAAAGTGCGGCCTCAAAGCCCACCTCCCACAGTGACACACTTCCTCCAACAAGGACACACCTCCTAATAGTGTCACTCCCTGTGGGTCAAACATTCAAACACATGAGTTCAAACCTCTACATCATCAAATCCCAAAGCATGGATTTTTATCCTCTAGGAATGAACATTTATTTCCCATTGGCAAAAAAGCATGTGAATTGCAATGATTCCTATTTTGATTAATGAAGATGTGCTTTAGCCTAGTTATAATAAATTAACTTTTTTTTTTTTTTTTTTTTGTACTAACCAAATAGCTATTGTTGCTCTTGGGCACTGACTTTTTTCTGAAAATTCTGTGATCCAAGCCACAGTCACTAGTCTTCCCTCAGCCTTTGCTGTCTCCATAAAGAACATCACAGGAGGCAAGAAAAGCCATTTGGGAGAAACCTTTTGCTGGGCCTTGTACTGCAGCACCGTGAGACATCACAGGACGGCATCTCCAGCTGGTCAGCAGAGGCTTCGGTTCTAGAAGCCTCTCTCTGATAATGTGCCGCTTGCTTCTGTTGCATAGGAAGCAGGGGTGAGGGTCATGGGAAATTGTGATCGGTTTTGTGGGGTTTTGTTTTCTTTTAGACAAGCTGGAATGGTCCAGCCTGGGTACCATTGGAATGTGTGGCCTGCAAATGTGGTCACTGCTTGCTGGTACCATCCACAGCTCTGTTTCCACAAGTTCTTTTTTCTTTTTTTTAATATTTGTATTGATTCATGCACTTACTTTGTGCATGTGTGTGTATAATGAGTGTGCATATACTTGCGTGTGTGTGTGTGTGTGTGGTGTGTGTGTGTGTGTGTATGTGAACAGGTTTGTGATCACCACAGAACACCTGTGAAGATCAGAGGACAGGCTTGGGCATTGGTCCTCTCCTTCCTCTTTGGTTTGAAGCAGGGCGTCTGTTTCCAAGCTGGCTGGCCCTCAAGCTTCTACAAGACTTTCCTGGTTTCATCTCCCACCTCACCATATGTAGTGAGAATTTTGATTTCTTTAAAACACGGAAATGTTATATGAAAATATTTGTGTTGAATCCCAGGTGTGGGATGTGGGGCTGCTTCAGATCGTCCACAGCAGCTATGATTTGTCTCGTGCTCTGGCAGGGGCATGATTTTGCCAGCTTAAGATAGTTTTCTGGAATTCTGAAGACTCTTCAGAGGGTATATACATGCCAGAGCCCCAAGAGAGGTGGCAGCTTCAGCCTTTCCTGATGCTGCCACTGCTGCTGACTGCTGGCTGCTGGTTGGAGATATCCTGACAAGAAGCCTGGACTTGCTCCAAGGAACTAGACATCCCTAATCAGCAGGAAGTAGTCTAACAATACCAATGCCCCCTTTCCCCTCTAACCTTCTTTTTCTTCCACCTAGTGTTGGGGGTTGCAAGGGTGGAAAAGTGTGGCTGGGAAAAGAACCCAGTAAAGCATCTAAACGTCAGCTACAGCCGTAGGATTGCTATGTCCAACTTTTATGTGGGCTGTAAGGATACAGACTCGAGTCTTCAGTTTTGAGTGGCTTGAGCAATCTCTTCAATTTTTGTTTTCTTTTTAGAAACAGGGTTTTGCATGGTAGTCCAGGTTGGCTTACACCTCGTGGGCTATCTTCCTGCCTCAGCTTCCCAAGTGCTAGAGTTACAGGTATGAGCCATCAAGCTGATACAACTGTCAGCTTTATCAAGACTAGTCACCCTTAAGTGTAGATATAGCCCTCCTACCTGTCAATCACAATCCATCTGTCAGTCACCAACTTTTCTCTTAATCACTAGGGGAATGATCCTAGTCCTTTGGACTTGTTTCAACAGTTTCTTCTGTGAAGTAACTGCATACAAACCACTTAGAATTCATCCTGGCTAGAGAGATGGCTCAACAGTCAACAGCACTGACTGCTCTTTTGGATATTCAGAGTTCTATTCCCAATAACTACATGGCTGCTTACAATGTCTCTAACTCCTGTACTAGGGGATCCAATGCCCTCTTCTGGTCTCTTTGGGCACCAAACACATACATGATACACAGACATATATGCAGACAAAACACCATACACATTAAACAAATATATTTCATCCAGTCTAGTATTGCCTAGGTGAAGTCTCATGAGTACAGGCTGTGATTGAAGCAAGGCCTCCTGAAGTCAGAGTTGTGTCTTCAACAGCTATCGTTACATTATCCCTTGTGGCTGGAGTGTAGCCCTCTGTGTACAACTCCCCCTCTCAAGGATGCCTAACCCAGTGGCAGCTTTTGTAGAACCACCTGCAACACCACAGACAAATATCAAGGGGCACTTGTAGAAAGAAACTAAATAGGACCGGACCGGGGATGTTTTAATTATAAAGGTTCCTTCTTTCACAGAATTACTCCAGGTCTCATGTGCCAGAGTGATGACTTCCTAAGCCATAGTGACACTGGGGATAAGTCCATCTACGGTGAGACATTTGACCCTGTGAACATCATCCTGGAGAATCCAGTCCTGCTATCTTGTTGCTTGCAAATGCTGGACCAAACACAAGCAGGTCCCATATATTCATCTCACTGCTAAGCCTGGGTGATTGGATACCAATCATGTGGTCTCTGGGAAAGCAAAAGAAGGCATGAGCATCATAGAACCATGGGACTTTGGGTCCAGGGATAACAGGACTGGCAAGATGGGTACCACAGCTGACAGAGGACAGCCCTGACATACCACAGCTGACAGAGGACAGCCCTGACACACCACAGCCTACAGAGGACAGCCCTGACACACCACAGCCTACAGAGGACAGCCCTGACACACCACAGCCTACAGAGGACAGCCCTGACACACCACAAATGACAGAGCTCTAATACTTTTGACTCTAATGCATCTTAACTATTGGAGCATTCCTTTCTGGTACCAGGAGGGAACCCTCCACCCCCATTGCCCAAAACATCTCATAATCTTTGTGCTCTCCCAAAGCCTGCATCTCGTCTGTTTCCTCTCTTTAATAGCTGGATTGAGAAGTTTCTATAGAATAAAAACAATAGGGGGGCTGGATGGTCAGTTAGAGACTGATTCTTCCAGTCATGAGTTCAATCACAACACTGTGTCCACATCGTAATGAGTGGATCTCTGTGTGTCTGAAGCAGTACAGTGTCTCATAAGTAAAATAAATAAATAAATCTTAAAAAAACAAACAAAAATAAACCAAAGGAAAAAGGCCATCAAAATGGCTCAGCAGGTAAAGGGGCCTGCCCCCAAGCCAGACAACCTGAGTTCAGTTCCCAGGTAGGAGAACCCAACTCCTTCAAATTGTCCTCTTACCACCACACATGTGCTACGGCATCTGTGATGTCCCTCCACCCCAATATGTCAAAATGTAGTGAATAATGTTTATATATTTTAAAAAAGACTTCACAAAAGCTTGACTGACACTCCCAATACCATTTACCAGTGTTCATCAGTATTTAACAGTGTTAACCTCTGTCCCAGTGGCCTGGGAAGACTTGAATCCCTCTCTGATCTGTCTCAGTTATGAAACAGGAGGGTGACCACTGGGCAAGATGGCGGCCATGTTGATTTGAACTGTTTTGGTCTGCCTGGCTTAATAATCTTGGTTTTTTACAGAAGCACACTGCTGTGAAATATGCAGGCATTCTCTATGTGCATGCTCATCATACAGGGTGTTGTCAGGGCTCAGAGCTCAAGGCTGAAGATTAGGAAGCAAAGAGAAAAGAAAAAACTGGGGATTCCTGACTAAGCTGCTGGCCTGACCAGTTCTCACTAGGTATCCTTCTGCCTCACTTCCTGTTTGACCAAGCCAACTCAGTCAGTCAACAGATTCTCCTGGGAGGGAGCAAGGATTAAAAAGAAAAAAAGAAAAAGAAAAAAGGCAATTAGACAACACTGTAGCATGACCCCAGCCTGTTCTAGGCTGAAAGCAGGTTTTTGTTTTGATTTTTTGCCCCAGTCTGTTTTTCTACAATTTAATTTTTTTTTAAAGATTTATTTTATATATATATATATACTGTAGCTATCTTCAGACACACCAGAAGAGGTCATCAGATCCCATTACAGATGGCTGTGAACCACCATGTGGTTGCTGGGAATTGAATTCAGGACCTCTGGAAGAGCAGTCAGTGCTCTTTTTTTTTTTTTTTTTTTTTTGGTTTTTCGAGACAGGGTTTCTCTGTGTAGCCCGGGCTGTCCTGGAACTCACTCTGTAGACCAGGCTGGCCTCGAACTCAGAAATCCGCCTGCCTCTGCCTCCCAAGTGCTGGGATTAAAGGCGTGCGCACCACCGCCCAGCGTTTTTTTTTTTTTTTTTGTTTTTTTTTTTTTTTTTAACTAAAGTAAGCTTTTTATTCAAGTGCATGGGCTGCCTCCCCTAAGGCAGGGTTACAGAGGTCAGCATTGGATGTGAGGAACACAAGACTTACTTTATAGCTCAGGGATAGGACATTTCCAAATGAGGGATTTGGCAGTCAAAATAGGCCGGGTTATACAGGAGCCGAACATAAGGATAACAAGCTTTCCACTCCTTTCTTTAAGGTTCCACATTCTTGGTCACTCTAGGTCCTGAGTATACACCAGGTCTTCCCCTGTCAATGACGTTGCCAGAAACAATGGGTATTGTCTTCATAACTGAGCACGGGAAGGGCGCATTATCACAAGAGGACATAGGCTCTAGGGCGCAGCAAAGACCGTACTATTTCCTCCTGGGGTTGAGGTGGCTCCATGGTCCAAGGCTCTTCCAGAGGACCTGAGTGAGTCCCAGTCTCAGTGCCATGTCAGCTTGCTCATAACTACCGGTGGCCCCAGCTCCAGGTGACCTAGCAGCCTCTTCTCACCTTAGTGGACTCATGCAGAAGGAGTTTCCAGCAGCTTCAGTCCAGTAGCTTTTAATGCCGACTGTCACCAGGATCCAAGTCATTCACTATTTTGGAAGTTCCTCTTCTCTCGACCCTGGCGATGGCGTTATCCATTTCCAGACATCAATAATGCAGATCCGGATGAGTTCCAGCTTCTTCAGTCTCGGTTTCTAGAAATGCAGTCTCCTCATCTCCGAATTCCAATCTCCGCGCTGGCTCCCAGCATGCTCGCAGTCAGTGCTCTTAACCACTGAGTCATTCTCAGCTCCAATGTCAAATTCTTGCCTGGAGCCTACTTCCTTGTCCTGGTCCAATGTCAAATTCCTGCCAAGCAGCCCCCAAAGCTCTCCATACCTGTGCTTTGGTCTGGGCCCAGGGTCTGTCTGTGTCTCTGTGTCTCTGCAGTGGCCATGCACCCACTTAAGCCTGTCTCCTCAACTTCTGCCTCTACCCATAAGTGTCTTGTAAATGAACTTTTCTTTTTTTTTCCTCTCTCAAATTCTCAGTCTTTTCCAAGAAAAGGGACATTTTTATCACCTAGTACAAAAATAGGATGCACTGTGGAGTGTCAGCAAAGCCAGGAGCAGCCTGCACAGAGAGGAGAGTGCAGAAGATGTCTGGAGAGCCCTGGGAGAGATGAGTGAGAAGGGGCTAGAGTTCCCCGTGTGGCAGGAAGATTTCTGGTGGAATGATGGCTGGAGACTCATTGCCCTTCCTTCCCTCCAGAAGCTTCTTTTCTGCCTCCTTCCTCTCCAACCCCACCCCAGCCCCACCCTCCCCCCTTGAGATTGGACCCTATCAGCAGTTCAGTGACTGTTTGCTGATCTGGGCATCTGCAGGGCAGAGTTTTGCTAAGGCAGTGTTATCTGACCTACCCTCCCTTCACTCAGGGCCCAAGGGACTTCAAAGCACCTATAAGGTTCCTGCCTACAGTACAAGGATCCACACCAAAAGTCAGAAGAACCAATAACATACTAGGAAATATAGCTGTCAGAAATCAGGAGACCAACTATGCTTCAGAGGATGTGAGATAACCAGAAAGCAGGTGCCCTGAGATGAGGCTGCTAGGGGAACCGGACATATCCGGAGGAGGAGGAGGAAGAGGGAGAAGGAGGAGAGAGAAGGATTTTATGTTTTGAGACAGGGTCTTCTGTAGCCTGGGTTGACCTCCAACTTGCTACACAGATAACCTTGAACTTCTGATCCACCTGCCACTACTTCCTGAGTGCTAAGGCTACCAGTGTACCCAGCTTATGCCGTTATGCAGTACTAGGCATGGAACCCAGGGCCTTAGGCTTGGCAGGTAGACCCTTACCAATTAAGCTACTCTGCTAACCTTTGAAATGACCACAAAACAAAAGCACATTTGTTGCAGAGTCTTGAACCAGCACAGACAGACACATGTTAAATAGCATCCAAACAAAAGCTCAAGGTTCCCAGCTCATGTCTCGCTGGTTTAGGTGCCGATTTCTTCTAAGCCTTCTCAACACATAAATGCATTCGTATTTTGCATTTGCTGGGACAAAATACTTGACACGAGCAACTTCAGGAAGACCTCTATGGGAGTGCTGGGAATTGAACCCAGTGTTCCTAACCACTTGGTAAGCATGTGGTCCTGAGTTCAATTCCCAGCACCAATCAACAAACATCAACAAGAAGCAAAGCCTGGGAGCTATTCTGGTGGTGTCAGGGGGGTGGTATGGGCCAAACAAGAAGTTTAGCCTCATGGGGCTCTTGACCTGCTCAGCGTCGGCAGAGGCCAGGGAAGGGAAAGGTGGGAGGTAAGACATTCTCCTGGTCCATTCCTCCAGTGCTGTGTGAGCACAGGGCCAGGATTCAGTTCCCTGCATCCATATTTAGGCCTCACGACAGTCTGTAACCCCGGCTCTGGGGAATGCCCAGTTCTGGCTCCACAGGCACCAGCACATACCTCACACAGACACATACACATAGTTAAAAGTTAAAACCAGTCAGAACAGGGCAGCGGTGCACACCTTTAATCCTAGCACTTGGAAGCAGAGGCAAGCAGATCTCTGTTCTGTTGAGTCTGAAGCCAGATTGGACTACAGAGCAAGTTCTAGGACAGCCAATGCATTATAGAGAAACTGTCTTGAAAAACAAACAAACCAGACAAGAAAAATAAAGACAGAGAATTCTGGCAATTGGTCCTGTCTCTTTCTGACTCCTTAGGGCTTTCCCTTCCCTTCTGGCCACTGCCTTCCTGACTTGGCTTTTTCAAACTGTCCTCACAATTTGAGCCATATCTGCCAACCACCTGGACCACCACCACCACTACTGCTGCTATTCTCACAGTGACGGACCTGCTTAGCCCCACCCTTGTCCTGTCCTGCCTCAGCCTGCATTCCTATCTAGCTGCTCCTCATCTGGCCCACCTGTTCAAGTCCAAGTCTGTGCCTAGCTTCTCCCAGTTGTGCTCAGGGCCTGCCACCTGTGGAGTGCACCAGCTCCCAGCCACACCCTGTCAGACCTGTACCCAGTTACTGTGGTCGCTGATGTTAGGACTCAGAGTTCTGCTCAGGAAGGATCAACTATCCAGCCTTCCCCTCCCCCACACTTCTTTTTTTTTTTTTTTTTTTTCGAGACAGGGTTTCTCTGTAGCTCGGGCTGTCTGGAACTCACTCTGTAGACCAGGCTGGCCTCGAACTCAGAATCCGCCTGCTCTGCCTCCAAGTGCTAGGATTAAAGGCGTGCGCCACCACCGCCGGCCCACACTTTCTTTAAGATAGATTTATTTATTTAATGCATATGAGTACACTGTAATTGTCTTCAGACACACCAGAAGAGGGCATCAGATCCCATTATAGATGGTTGTGAGCCACCGTGTGGTTGCTAGGAATTGAACTCAGGACCTCTGGAAGAGCAGTCAGTGCTCTTAACTGCTGAGTCATCTCTCCAGCCCTAAATATCCAGCCTTAATTACTTAATATTAAAAAATAACGCCGGGCGGTGGTGGCGCACACCTTTAATCCCAGCACTTGGGAGGCAGAGGCAGGTGGATTTCTGAGTTCGAGGCCAGCCTGGTCTACAGAGTGAGTTCCAGGATAGCCCAGTCTACACAGAGAAACCCTGTCTCGAAAAACCTAAAACAACAACAACAACATTCTGCTAAAACAGTACATGGTTATTATAAGGCTCAGGAGAAAGCAGGAAGGCTGGCTATGTGGTGGAAGATAAGGGAGAAGGCCCAGCACAGGAGACCTGGACTCTGGAAAGGCTAGGGGAGCTGTGCAGGGTCCAAATGGACTAGGCCCCAAGCTGTGGGAAGTTTAATGAGGCCCATAGTAGGTCTGATTTGCATTGAAGGGGAGTGGCCAAAGACTGGTGGGGACAGCATCAGCAGGAGTGGATGCCAACAGACTATATCTAACAGAAAGAATGAATACAAAGGATGTACGCACTCTTCTCTGGGAAGGAACCAAAGAGTTCTATCTCTGTACTGAATGGGAGTAAGAGGAGGCCTTGCTGGCCTGGGATGTGGCTCAGCAGAACATTTGAAGTTTATAAGGTGCCCTGAGGGAATGGGGGAAGCAGGATACAATCTCCCTTAACAAGAAAGCTCTCACCTCGTAAAGAGAGAAACCCACACTGAAGCTTCCAGGAGGCAGCTGGGTCCAAATCAACAGCCAGCTCCCCACTTCAAGGAACCCCTCAGGTTATGACTCTAGTCTCCCACTTTGATCTCACTGGCTGGTGTGGCTTCTTGTCCATAGATGCAGCCCTGTGGCCAAGTCCCAGGGGTCTGAGAGCCATCACTGAAGCTGCCCGCTCTCCTCAGGCATGCCTCTGCCAAGAGTAGGCTTCCCCACTGCGATGTAAGAAGGGGGATTTGGCTGATCAGACTGCAGAGCTGCTTCAGATGGAGAAAAGATCTCTGAAAAACTTAAACAGAGAGAGGAGACTTTAAGCCTGGCCACTGTCTATAGGAGATTTACACAGCAGAGCTGTGTCAGAATTATTTACTAAGTACACTTCAGTTCCCAACGTTCTTTCCAAATAGTTGTTACCCAGGATCTTCTTACCCACCTGCAGAACTGTGTTTTCTCTGAGCACAGGAGACTCAGTAGCTGAACAGGACTTAATGATAGCTGTGACCTTGTACTGCCCCCCAGAGCTGCCCCTTAGAATTATGTTCTTTGATACGGGGATGGGCCTAATGGCTGCTTGTAAGTCAGAGTTGTCTGTCTCCTTTTCTTATGGGAATGGAGCCTCACTGGAGGCCAGTCTTGGTGAATAAACTTCAGCAGAAATGTTCACAGCTACCCAAACTTCAATTACAGTACAATTTTCTTTCTCCTAGATTCTTTTTTATTGCTGTTGTTTTATTTTGTTTTGTTTTGTTTTCCAGATAGAGTCTCTCTGTGTGGCTGTCCTGGAACTCAATCTGTCGACTAGGCTGGCCTCTCACTCAGAGATCTGCCTGTTTCTGCCTCCCTAGTGCTGAGATTTAAGGTGTGTGCCACCACCACAGCAGCTGCTGCTGCTGCCGCCTCCGCCACCACCGCCACACGCCCCTTTCTCACGGGTTTCTAACAAGCCCAGTTAGTATACTACCTATCTTCCAACTGTATTGGAGGCAGCAGTCCTTTAGCTAAACTTTGTGCTACTTAGTATTTCTTCAAAATTAGTATATCCTTTACAGTATCAAGTTTACTCACGTCTCTCCTGCATCAGATCGAGTGGAGGAATGAATGAACGAGCAGCCCTGGGACACAGGGACAAGATGCCAAGAGCAGCCGGCAAACTGAGCACAGGGGTGGGGTTGAGCCCTGGTCCCTCTGTACTTAAGGGGCTCCCAAGAAGTTGGCCCATGTACTGGTTCTAGAAAAACTTCTACCCTTTGGGACTACAGCCTGCACAGCCCTGGCTGGATTGACTTTGGAGAAGGCTGCTGGCGTTTTATGGACAAAGAGCCAAGCTGGGTTTCCATCCACTTCTCTGCATCCCCTCCTTCTTCCCTGCCCTGTGCATCTGGCACTTACGACTCCGTGTGTGTGTGTGTGTGTGTGTGTGTGTGTGTGTGTGTGTGTTTAAGACCATTGACATTTGTTTCAGGGGAAAATAAAAACCAAGGCATTTAACAAAAATACTTTCCTACTCAATACACTAACTCCCCCCTCCCCAGATTCTCTGATTTGCCTCAAATTTGTATGGACAATGAAATCATCATAAACACCCAAAGCTGGTAGGTATCCTTGGAGATGCGAGCTTACAAAGAATGAGTAACAGCTCTCCTGGGCTTAGGCTGGGTGCTTCGTGGAGTGCTTTAGGGGTGTGACAAGCTGGGCTCTAAGTATGGTAATCATATCTGTTTCCACGTAAGGGAGGTTCAGAGGGGAAGTGATTTGCTTACCAACACAGCCAGGAAGGGGTTAGAGCCAAGATTTTAAAATGATTTTTATTCACGTGTATGTGTGTATATCTCTGTGAGTGAATGCCCACAGAAGCTGGAAGAGGGTGTTGGGTCCCTTGGAGCTGGAGTTAGAGGTGTCTGTGAGCCGCCTAGTGTCGGTGCTGGGACCTGTACTTGGGTCCTCTGAAAGAGCACCACTCTGTTTTAACAGATTAACCATCTCTCCACCCACTACAGCAGAGATTTGGTTCTGTTCTGAGGCAGTGCCTCACTATATAGCCTTGCCTGGCCTGGAACTTACTATGTAGACCAGACTGACCTCTAACTCACAGAGATCCACCTGCCTCTGCCTTCTAAGTGCTGGGACTACAAGCATCCACCCCTAAGCCCAGTCTATGTGATGTTGAGGATGCCCCGGCTTCCTGCATCCTACTGAGCTCCAGTCCCAGCCCTGAACTTGCTTTCACACATTTTGGTTGGTCCTCATTGTAATTTCCAGGAAGGTCTCACAGATGTTCTGTCTCCCAACTTTCCTCATCCTCCCTTCCCCTTGACAGCCTATCTCTGCCACCTTCTATTCTTGGCAGTACATATAACATTCTACTGACTTTTAAATTATATGTAGAATGCGATGATTTGTTTGTTCATTCTGTTTTGAAGACAGCATCTTCTGTAGCCCAGGCTGGACTAGAATCTCCAATCCTTCTGCCTCCAAATCCCAAGTGCTAGCTAACCAGCATGTTTCACCATGCCTGGCTACAGTACTGGCTTTTCTATGAAATTCTAGACACTACTGACTTTCATCCACATCACTATAGCTAATGTGTCAATTTTAGTGTGTGACATCTGAGAGATTTATGTTTGTTTTTTGTTTTCAAAGTTTTACTTGGAGTTCAGATTACCTCCAACTTCTTTTCTTTTTCCTTTTCCTTCTCTTTTCTCCTCCTCCTCCTCCTCCTACTTCTTCCTCTATCCTCTTCTCTTCCTCCTCTGATTTTTCAAGAGAGAGTTTCCTGACATTCTGGAACTTGCTCAGTAGACCAGATTCCCCTCTGCCTCCCAAGTGCTGGGATTAAAGGTGTATACCACCACACTTGGCTTGCCTCCAACTTTTTATCCTTTTGCCTTAGTCTCTCGAGTGCTGGGAGTACAGCCATATGCTACCACATCCATCAAGATTTTTGAAAACCATGCTGATTGCAAAATATATCTCAGTTTCAGTTAAAATGTGATGATGGAAGGGGCCTGGAGAGATGGCTCTTGTTTCTCTTTCAGAAAATCCCAGTTAGGTTCACAATACCTATGTCAGATGGCTCACAACTGCCTGTAATTTCCAGCTTCAGAAGGTTCTGTGCCCCCTATGGCTCTTGAGGGCACCTACATGCATATGGCTTGCTCACCATCTAACACACACACACACACACACACACACACACACACCCACATCTTAGCTGGGTAATTGCAGTGCACATCTTGAACCCAGCACTTGGGAGGCAGAGGCAGGTGGATCTCTTGAGTTTGAACCAGCCTCGTCTACAGAGTAATTCCAGGATGGCCAGGGGTACACAGAGAAACCCTGCCTCGAACCACTTCCTAAATAAATAAACAAATACTTTTTTTAATGTAAAGGAGGTTTTTTATCTTGAGACAGGGTCTCTTTTAGATCAGGGTGGCCTCAGCTTCACAAGCATTTGATACTGCACCTGGCTTCCGGGAGAAGAATTAAAGTCTAACTTTCCTCAGGGAAGTGTGACAAGAATGACTGAGCTTTGTTATGATGCTGGCCCTGCCTTGTTCTGGATTTGGCCCACTCCATCAATAGCATCTGTGAGCTGACACAGAGGACTTACATCCAGTCCAATCCGGCCTCGAGGACTCTGTCCAGGTCATCTCCGGACCAGTGAGGCCAATCTTGCTGGTACAGGCTCCTGTGGCCTGGTCAGATGTTGATCCACAGGAGAGCTGCAGCCGCGAGGCCAGCTCACTTCTTGCCTTCAGCCCAGCCCTGCTGAATCCTGCTACAGCCTGCTTGAGTTGGATTTGTCACATGGGCAATAAAAATGATTTGTTTGAGTGATATGTGTACCCAAGGACAGCAGTGTGGAGCAAAAAACCAGCCAACCTCCGGTGTAATTTTCCTAGGCACTGAGCAAAGGGCAGGCACAACAGTCATTCTGTGTGTTTATTTCAATTGCTTCGTTATATTCAGGGTCAATCCTTGTTTGTTTGTTTTTTTCCACAATCCAGCAAAAAGAGTAGGGTGTGTTGGGAAAGGGTTAGCCTGACATCATGGCTGGCCTCCCTGGGAAAGGCGGGGAGGTGTTGGCAAAGACCCAGCCAGAGACTGGCTGTTTTCTTTCTAGCCATCTGCTCACAAATACTATGAAGAGAAATGGGAGTCTGGATTCAGCACCATCTTGGACCTGGAGATCATCTGACCGTCTCCACCTAGAGGAGGGAGTTAGCCTCTTGACTTGCACAGTCATCAAAGAAAACGATAAAACTTCTCAGAACTGCTGAACGGCAGCAGGAACAGTAAAATGAGCCTGTGGTCAGCGCTCAATAATGTTGGTAGCAAATGTCAAGTAGCTGCCAGGACTCAGCACTGCAGAAAGGAAGAAAGAGCAGTGCCACTTGTGTGGAGAGACATAATTACATCATCCAACAGCCAAGCTAACAATGACACAAGTCTTCCTTAGGATAGCAGCCTTAGTCACCATGTCTACGACAGCCTTTGGGCTGCAGTCTTGGAGGGAAGAGTCCAGCCAAACTGCTATACGCACATCCTCCTGCTGGGAGCCAGATGGGACCAAGCCCAGCAGGCTCAGCCTTGGCTAAGCTTTGAGCAGCAGGACCCAGTTGAGAGAGCTGCTTTCTCCACACAGCACAAGCTGGGTGAGTGGATCCCAGTCTTCATCCAAACCTCCCAACTCTGGTTATGTTCATGTCTGCCCACGGCGGGTGGGGTGGGGGTGAGGGGTGGGGCTGGTTCCTCATCAAGCCATGGTACCAATAATCAGTCCTTCTGACCCAAATGCCAGTAGCTCCCGTGGGAAGGCTGCAGAATCTCCTCAGGTGTAAGGAATTTGCCTTCTAAACAAGGAATTAACATCTAAGAATGATTAACTTTTTTGAAACAGGGCTCTATTCGAAAGTCCAAGGAGAAGGTGAAGAAATGAGATCTCATAGGATTCTGGCAAGGCTGCAGTGAGGTGGGGCAGCTCGTCTGGCACCACCGAAGAGGCCCTTTAGTTAGGAGATTATCCCGAGAGCTGGGTCTGATGAAATTGAAGAAAACAGGCTGAGAGAAAATAGAAGAGGCAATGGCGGAAGGGGCGTGATGGAGGGGGACACCTGTGACTTGAGGTTTCCTGACCACTTCCCAGGTACTGCCTGCAGACCCTTGCAACAGAAGGCCCACAGGAGTCGGCTGATTCTCTGCCCAGCCCCACCAATATCATCTAAAAGAAAACCTGAACCCCCTGCAGAGGCAGGTATAATTGGGTGTGTCACGGATTTTCATGTCACTGTGACCAAAGTTCCTGACGGAACCAACTTGAGGGACAAATATTCTGTCTCACTCGGTCCAGCAGGCAGAGAAGGCAGTGGGAACATGAGGCCACAGCTGTTCCCACAGTAGCAGATTAGGAAGTAGAGCTAGGCCAGAAGTGTGTGTGTGTGTGTGGGTGTGTGTGTGTGTGTGTGTGTGTAACCTTCACAACTCCCCAGCATTCAATGACCTGGTTCCACCAGGCAGATCCTACTACCTCCAAGAGTTTACAACCTTTAAAGTAACCTTAAGAGTTGGAGAGATGGCTCAGTGGTTAAGAGCACCGTCTGCTCTTCCAGAGGTCCTGAGTTCAATTCCCAGAACCACATGGTGGCTCACAACCATCTGTAATGAGATCTGATGTCCTCTTCTGGTGTGTCTGAAGTCAGTGACAGCGTATTCACATACATAAAATAAACTCTTTAAAAAAAAAAAAAAGTAATCTTCAAAATCAGCCGTGGAGGGATATTCAGGTCAAACCTTAATAGTGGGGAAATGCACAGAGGGGCTAGCTTTGTGTCTTAGCAGGACTTATTCCTGGTTCATATCAGGAGGCGTTCTTGCAGGTTGTTAGAAAGCACACAGACTAGGTGGTTTAGATACAACAGACACTTCTCACAATTACAAAGGGTGCAGGTCAGATCCAGGTGCCAGCTCGTTGGGGACTGGTGAAGGCCCCTTCTGGTATCTCAACAGTGGAGGATTTATACAGGCACAAATCCTATTATGAGGGCTCCTGCCCTCACGACCTTTCCCAAGTCCCCACTTCCGTAATATCCCACTAGGATGAACAGCTCTCCGTGTGGATTGGTGGTCAGTGTCCACTTCCTAATGTATACTAACTGTCCTTTTCCTCAGTAAGTGCCAAGATGGACACAGAACCATGCAACTTTCTGATTTCGCTTTGTGTTTAGGACCCTGTAGTTCTGTTAACACTTGCCTCAGTCCGAGCTCTGTTTTCTATCCTCATCCTCAGGAGTCTCTTCTCACCCTTATTCTGTGATATTGATTCCCTGTCTGCAGTGCTGAGAGAGTAACCATCCATACTCTCCACTGCATCACAGCACTGATAATGATCAATCAACAATTGGGAAACACAACCTATTGGGATAGCTACTTCAGTCTTCTGGATCTGCAGTAGATGATTTTACAGTTTACCCTTTATTGTACAGGTAGAGAAATTCATTGTGTGTGTGTGTGTGTGTGTGTGTGGCCACAGGCAGCATTTGAGTGTCTTCTCTGATAGCCCTCCACTGCATTTCTTTAGACAGGGTCTCTCCGCTGATTTGGATAGAACGACTGGCCAGTCAGTGAGCTCCAGGAATGTCTCCTTGGGGCTCAGAATGCTGTTTGGCTATTGGCTTTTTACATGGGTTGCTAGGAATCCAAATTCAGGTTCTCATGCTAGCACAGCAAGCATTTTACTAAACTGAGCCATCATCTCCAGCCCCAAAAGTTTATTTTCTTTTCTCTCCCCCCTTGTGATGTTGTAGTATGCTGTAGCTACCACTGAGCTATTTTCCCAGCCTGAAAGTGACTTTTGTCAGTAAGCTGCAGGGTAAGTATCGGTTGGCTCTAACAGGAATACATACTGCTAGAGTTAATCACAACTATATTGAATGACAACCACATAAAGCTACACATCCTGTGTAATAGTCTCACTTCACTCCTGGTGCAGACCCAGTTTTTGCTTTTGGATAAATGCAAGCTTTTAGAGCAAGCGATGTTTGTTGTTCTGTTTGTTCATTTTTGTTTTGTTTTACATGTTTTGGGTGTACAAGTGTTCTGCCTGCAGGTATGTTATGTGCACCACAGATATGCCTAGTGCCCAAGGTCAGAGGAAGATGGATCCCGTGGAATTGGAGTTACAGTTGTGAACTGCCATGTGGGTTCTGGGACCAGAACTCAGGTCCTCTGCAAAGCCAACAAACGTTCTTAACCACTGAACCATCTCACCAGCGCCTAGCAAAGATGTTTATCCAGCAGAAAAGCTTACATAAACACATACCAAGGTTATGACAATAGTTCCTTCCAGTGGCCACCATATTGTCTGTTGTCAACAGTTGAAACAGGTGCATGGGCACCAATATTCTATCTATGTTTGGTTTTTTCGAAGACAGGGTTTCTCTGTGTAGCCCTGGCTGTCCTGGAACTCACTCTGTAGACCAGGCTGACCTTGAACTTAGAAATCCGTCTGCCTCTGCCTCCCAAGTGCTGGGACTAAAGGCGTGCGCCACCACCGCCCGGCTTCTATCTATGTTTTTATTGAAACAATTATAAGCTCATGTATAAAGAACAACTCTACTGTGCACTGTATGCATGCCTGGTACCAGAGAATGCCAGGAAAGGATGCTAGATTCCCTAGAACTGGAGTTACAGACAATTGTGTTCTGAGAACTGAGCCGCAGTCTTCTAGAACAAACAGCCAGTGCTCTCACCCACTGAGCCTTATATAAAAAAACAGACTAGAAGAACATTTATCCTAATACCTTAAAACAATCTACTTGCAGTTGCACTGAGTGCTGCTGCTGTGAGTACCACTCATACACAGGTGGATTTGCGTGTGCACTATGCCAAGTATTCGGTGAATGCTACCTTCATGTAGACATGTGAGGATCTGACCATCTCACGGTAGCTTCATTTTGTTTTGAAAAAGGTTCTCTGTTGGACATAAGCTTCCTCCTTTCCTCACACATTGTATCTGAATTCTATATACTCGTTTGCTGAGTCCTCAACATTGGGCATGCTGGTACTCTGTACAAGTAACAGGGCAGTAGCTCCGCTCCTGTGGTTAGCTCTTTATTTATTTAGTGGTGGGAGGGGGTACCCACAAGTACAAGTGAAGTGCTCACTTATACTGATCAGACAACACTTGGGCCAACCAGTTCCCTATTCCACCATGTGCGTTCTGAACGCAGCTCCTTAAGGCTTGGCAGTAAGGACCCTTCTCCACTGGGCTACCTCTCCAGTGAACTACCTATTTATGATCTGGATGTTCTATAACTAAAATGCATTTAAGGCCAGAGCTGGCGGAAACTGCCTGGATAGAATACTGTGGCTCCTCCAAGTCTTCAGTGTGATGGGAGGTTCGTGGCCTCCATGGTTGTATGAGACAATGTTTAACTTATGCTTTTTCTTCTCCTATCCCAAAGCTTGGCTGACAGCCAAGTCCTCTGCCTAGACTAAGAATCATAGTTTCCTCCAGCCCAAGGTAGTTCTTACTGCCCTTAGGGCAGTGCAGACCAGCCCAATCCAACTTTATCTCAATCACAAGCAGGCAAGGAATTTCAAGGATCATAAACTGAGGGTTTGCCAACCAGAGATCAGGTTACACGCCTTAAAGTGGTATGCATCATTATGGTAGGAGACACTTTCCTGCGCTCACACCCACTCCTACAGGCATGGAAAGGGGAAATCAGAGGCAGAAATAGGGGGTTAACAGAGTTAAAAGGCTATCCAGGGAGAGCTACACAGGGAGACCCTGTCTCAAAACAAAACAAAAGCCCAGGCAATCAAATCTGAACCTTAATTATCTCTTGCCAGTTCTGCAAATGGCATTGCTGTGGCAAGGAATATTCAAAAAAAGCAACCTCAATCTGAAATCACATAGCTAGAATCTGAACCAAGAGAGAGCCCAACCACCTTTTTCCCTGCCTCCCTTTGGGCATGCAGAACCACCACGTGTCACACGCCCTCCAAGACAAAGGGAAGCTTCAAGCATGTTTGCGTGGGTCTTATAGAGTGTATCATTCAACTAAATCTTACATAATTGCTATTTGCTGTGTTTATGAAAAGAAAATATTCATGGAGATTATTCTTATGTAATTTTTAAATTCTATTTTTTGTATAATTAAATTTGATATCTAATTTTAAAAAGTTTTAAATCTTATTTTTAAAATTATAGTACACAAGTGAAATGGGGGCAAACCCGCTAAGGTTAGAGATGCCTGTTTTTTGTATACTGTAGCTGCCATTTGAGAAAGCACTTGGATTCTTTTCTGGTTTTCATAACCACTTCCAGAAACTTGGCCAACATGAAGAACATACAAATATTCTCAGTGGAGCCAGTCATCATTGAGATCATGCATGGCTAAGAATGCCTTTGCCTTCTGAGGACCTAGACTATCAGCCGCTATCATTTAACCAGGCAGGCTTACTTTGAGGCTGTCCATTTCTCTAAGGTCTTCTTTTGCTCAGCTGTTCTTTCCTCTACAGCTTTAGTAGAACAACTATGGCAGCGGCCCAGGAGACGGTGGTAGAATAGACGGTGGAATACAGCAGCACACATGTGCTCAAAGAGTGATGCCTTCCTTTTACATGCTTTCTTCCTCACTGTCTTCTGCATTGAGCATTTGTGGACCCATTGGCACCTTACAGTGCAACTAGACAAAAGGACTATATAATGCAACACATGAAACATCAGCAATGTAGTATTTTTATGTCGTTTAATTAAAAAACTCAACAAAGATAAAAAAAAAAAAAAAACCAAGCATTTTACATAATGCATACATTCTCAACATCTGCAGATGAGATAAATAAAAGAAGCTAAAGCAGACAAATTGTGTATTGCTTCTCTTTGGTATGTCACCAATATCATCCTCTGCAGAAACAAAGTATGTCAAAAAACAAAACCCATGGTCTTAAAATAACTGTCCTTTAGTATTAACAAAATATTCAGCAATAATACAGTAGATGTAGTTTTCAAATTGACAAGAATGCATAATACTTTATTCTCTGAGGGGTAAGTAGCTGCTTTCCAAAATTAAGGCCTAGGAGAGCCAACCTTTTTTAGCTATCCCTTTCCTTGGCTCTTTTTTTAAATGTCACATTCAAACTCCCAGACACCATTCTTTTGGAAAATCTTTTTCACATCTGAAAACTCTCTCTCTTACCAGTCAGTTTCACACCATCCTTCCTGACCAATTCCATTTCCTATGAGGCAATTCTGTTTTATTCAGCATCATCTAAGCTCAGTGCCGCCAAAAAAAAAAAAAAAATCCACTGAATTTGCTCTAATGAACAGCACATATACACGTTGTGGCTCTATTAAAGCATTATTTACAGGTCAGAACTAAGAGAAAACTAAGGGCCCACTCAATATATAGCAGCAGCTCATGTCTAAATATATACATGTATGTAATGTTTTCACAGTTAATCTTAAAAAAATTACATGATATGTTCAGAAATATTTCTCCTATAGTCTATAAATAATGCTTTAAAAGTCCAACTAATGAAATGAAGTATAAGAGTGGATCAAATTAAATAAATCTTCCAAGCCTTCAAGAACAGGTGCTTGAGCTGGCAAAGCTTGAGGTGTGTTCTGTAGAGGGTGTTCTGTCAGGCCCTACCAGGAAAGGCAGTCCTCGTTCTAATCCCGGTAGGAGAGAAACTCCAACATTTTGGAAGGAACAGGCAGTTTCTGGACTTCTTGTGTGGGCATCACTCTTCGGATTGACATGCGACATAAATGTTGAAGGCTAGGGATTTGCCTTGGAGTGGCCCAAAAATACACACTTCCATCATGTGTCCTTCAGAGAAATGGAAAAACAAAATCATGATTACCCAACTACATGTGTCCTATGTCCCTACAGCTGTATATCAGATCCGAAGATCCAAGACAAGGCAAGTAGCAGGAATATAAAGAGTTTGTCTAGGAAATTTACAGAAATCCGCATAAAGGAAAAAGTCTTCAAAAGAAAAAGAAACAAAGATGTATTTACCCAGCAGCTAAAACACTGCCGTCAGTAGAAAAGGCACAGCAAAGACCATTGCTCAAAGGTGCAACTTGTACTGGACAGTCCTCATCGATTCTCCAGAACCTCACCATTCTACAAGGGAAATAAATAGGCAGTCCAGTGAGTTGAGTAAGTCAGAAAGCACCACTTCTGTATTCTGATCACAGAGTACATGCACACAAATCACTCTATAACAGCATGGTAAATTTGGTTGAGATGGGGTCATATGTGCGCAAACCAGGCCAGCATCAAATTCTTGAACTTGCTGCTTTTACTGCCCAAGAGCTGGGATTACAGGTCTGTCTTCCCATCTAGTTAATATAACTTTTTGTTTTGTTTGAGATTGGGTCTCACTATACAGCTCAAGCTGGAAGCCCCTTGCTTCAGCCTCCCAAATGCTGCAATTACAGGCATGAGCCTCCATATTCCACACTATCACGCTTTATAGATCTATACAGACTAGTTTACATTTTATACCATTGGGTAACTTGGATAAACTCCAAAGAGATTACAAGGTATGGCTTTGTAACCTCCAATGTTTGAACACAGTAATGTTCACAACTGGAAACTTTGTCATTTTCTTACAAATAAAATATAACACAATCTGATTTACTCTTTTCTACATTTGTCTAATCTTAAAAGCAGTGGCCACCAATTTACAATTTAGTGTATGTACCACTACAGCCTGCTAGGCAAAAACCAAACCCTCCCAAGGTGTTGTCTAGAGAGACATTATACCCCAGTTACAAGATGGGCATGGTGGTCCACAAAGAATTCTCAGCACTCGGGAGGCAGAGGCTGAAGTATCTTAAGTTCAAGATGAACCTGGCCCACATTCCAAGACCATTTCAAATACAAACAAACAATTCCCATACAAAACCCTAAATCTAGCTAGAGTGTGTTATGAGTTAAAGCACGCTTTCATTAATAGAAAGATGAGGGAGAAAAAAAACTTTAAAAAAATCACAACTACAGTCAAAACTATCCCATGCTCCGTAATACTCACTTATCATCAGCAAGACTGGCAACATGCAGTCCATCATGACTGAAAGACACAGCTCTTACCCATCGGTCATTTGCTCCTCCAGCAAATATTGGAGTAGGCGGGGGAAACAGGTGCCTGGGGTCAGAGACATATTTCAAAATTAATTCAAGAAACAAAACAGCCTTGGCACCAAGGTCACTGGCCTCTGAGTAAGGTCAAGGTGGGGCTTTGACGATACAACTAGACTGAGAGAGCTGTTACAGCCAAGTTCAATGAAACAGGAAGCTGTTTATTTTACATTTTGTTAGGGATTCTAATTTTACACAGAACTTCTTCAAAGCTATAGTGATAGCCAATGTTGGGTTACTGACTGAAATAATTCATGTTGTACTCACCCGAACTCCAACAGAAGGTCTCCACTGTGTGGATCCCAGACATACACACGAGTATCATAAGATGCAGTAGCTAGTAATGCTCCATCAGGAGAAAAGTCACAAGCTACAACATCATGGTGGTGGCCTTCCAGTCTCCTTATCATGGTGTAGTTATCCATATTCCAAAGGAAAACCTGAAATAGTAAAAGAGGGAAATGTTATAGTTCCACTCAGGTACACAGAGAACAAAGGGGCACATTTTAAACTATAATTGCTACTTTACTATTACATCAAATTAATTACAAATTATGAGTAATTTAAAGAATATGCTCAGTGTCATAGATTAAAAATCAGTCTTTAAGTTAATTAAAGCAGACATGCAAATTTCTATTTCAAATGTTTCTGTTAAATGTTAATTTAAAAATAAGCCTAAAGGGAAAATAAAGGCAATGCAATTTAACCACAAATATTGAAATCCATTTATTCCAAAATCTAATTAACTAAAATATATGGAAATAAATAGGGTTAAGTATTACAAACCCCTTTCTCTTTTTTCCAGAAACTACCAATTTTTAAAAAATATATACAGACAGAAAATGTAACGTTAGCAATTGTTACTCCATTGGCATCTCCCTTGAGATAATCACTTGTTTACAATAGGCTTGGGTCACCACCGAGCGTCTAGGAAGAGAAACAGATACTGCAAGCAAAGAGAATTTTCACAGCCAAAAATAATTTTGTTGGCAAACAACAAGGATGTTATTAAACCATATTACAAATGAAAATACTACTTTATAAAAATAATATAATTATAACATCTTTTGGTAATCAAGATTTAACACTTATTTTTCCAAAATGACTATAATCATTAGTTATTTTCAGCATAAAACAGTTAAATTACTTAAAAATAAGTCCACATGCAGCTTAGATTTTAAACATCCAAAGACTGTGCAGAAGGTTCTAAATAAGTTTTGCTGGTTTTTGGCTTTGAGGTAGTGTCTCACCAAGAAGTTCAGGCTGGCCTTTAGGTAGCCCAGGCTGGCCTATCTACTTAGCCTCTCAAGTAGTTCTAGTCAGTATTCTAATGCTCACTGTTAAGAGTCAATGTAAGCTGGGAGGTTTACAGCAAGCCTAGTGAGACAGCTTCCCTCCTCTTGATGTAAAATAATCCTTTCTGCTACTTCCTTTCTGCACACAGTTCCAAAGGAAAATAAGTATAATAACTGGGTAAATAATTTAAGGTACTGCTAGTATCTTAAGAATTCCAAAAAGCACTAAAAAACCAATTACTTTACATTAAATTGGGTTCACTTGTCAGACTCTCAATTCCTTCAAACTGGAAGACCAATTTACTCAGGAGTCTGGACATTACTGTGGGGGAAATTACTTTTTAAAGGAAAAAAAAAGAAAAGAAAAAGAAAAGAAAGAAAAGCAGAAGTGGACATCGACCAGCACCTGTGTACGTACAGTACACCTTGCAGCCGAATGCAAGGTTACTTCATCCTATGGTAAAGGTCGCCCCCAGCCCGGTAGCCAGAGATGCCACTCTTTCTGCCCAGCTAACACCATTGTGCGCCTGTGTGCGAGTGGTGCCAGCATAACCTCAATCACACCAATATTGCTGCCACCACCTGTGACAGGGAAAGCAAGAAGCATATGGAAAACACACAGCCTAAAATCGCAATGTCAACATCTAGCTTGTTTTTATGATTAAAAAAACAAAAAAACAAAAGCTACTACTTTGTTTTAAACTACTAGCATTGACAACTATCATTTTAACATACTTCTTGGCAAAATAAAATGTGTTTTATCTAGCCACCCCCCACCCCCATCAGTTCAAAGAATGTTGCCATCATTTACATGTATTTGGAGTTCAGCCAGTTTCATACTCAATGCTGCTAAACTCTTAAAAATACATTAACTCAGAGCTAGTAAACTGACAGTTCACTAAGAGTACAACCCTCAACAGTCACTACTTAAGCTGTCCATAGGCACGCTGTAAAACCATGTGCAGCTTGATCTACAATTCACTGTAAGACATCCACGAGTTATAACTTTATTATGCTTATAAATTACTCTTTTTTTTTTTTTTTTTCAGTTAAATGTCCAGGATCAACTGAGACTCAAAACTTAAAAACAAAACAAAACCAGCAAACTGGACAAAACAAAAACAAAGAAAATAATTAGCAAGGAAATATCTTAAAAATGGACTAGATCTTATCTATAGCACATAAACATTCCTCGATTTCACAACCCTTTTACCTCACTAACCCTTCATTTTATAAACATCTCTAAAAGCAATTCAATTCAATTCACAAGTAACTATTTACATGCAATTCTCTCCATATGAAAAAAGATATCTGACACGAGCACAGACTTATAGTACTTAGTTTAATGATTCCATACATTATCATCCAATTCACAAAACATGTCAGAACTTTGATAAACTGCTTTACTGGCCAACTGACACACATAGAACTCAGGAGAAATGACATGTACACAGTTCTGATGTCCCCGCATACTTTCACCTGTTTCCTGAACAAAAGGCATCTGCGTCAGGTCTTTTGAATCAGTAACACCTCTTGACTGACGAGACAGAATCCGTATCATAACTTTCTAGCTGAAAAGTGTATTGTAAAGGGCTTCAACTGCCACCTGCTGCTTTCTTTCCTTTCTTCAAAGGCACGGTCTCTCTATATAGTCCTGGTTGTTCCAGAAACTCACTATGTAGACCAGGCTGGCCTCAAACTCACAGAGGGTAGCATTTGTTGCTTGATAAAATTACACAGGGCTGGAGACATACTCAGTAGTCAAGAGCACACTCTGCTCTGCAGAGGACCTGAGTTTGACTCCCAGCACTCCCACACTCCATTGGATCTAACACCTATGGCCTCCTCAGACACTCATACATATCCACATGTAGACAAACATGAATATACAGAACTAAAAATAATATAGTTTAGAATATAAAAGCCAGGCATGCTAATGTATACCTTTAATCTCAGTATTTAAGGGACAAAGGCAGGTACTTCAGCCTAATCTATATTTATTTCTGTATAAAGCAAGATAAAACATCAATACACCACACGTTTCAGAAAGAAACTGAGTACACCAATGTATTTTCTGTGATGTTAGAGGGTAAATGTCTCTAACTTTTTATGAAAGAATTTATGACCTATGCTTAACAGCATGTAACCATGTTACAAATCCTGATTTGTAAATCAGGCTATAATTTAAACTTTATTGGATGACTGGATTTGTTGTTTTAAATAACATTAAAAAGTAAGGTTTTTTATTTTAAAATTTCATTTATTTAATATGAGTATTTTGCTTGCATATATGTCTGTTGTGTAGCACCTGCATACAGCATGCACAGAGGCCAGAAGATGTTGAATTCCTTGGAACTAGAGTTATAGATCTGTGTGGTTGGTCTGAGCAGTAGCAAGACAGTTTATTAAAAGTAACTGCTGGCTCCTGTTCTGACTTAAGCTATGTTTTTATCTGATCTATACAGGAAAGGGACCCAAGTATTAAACAGAAAAAAGGAAAGAAACCGTGATCACCAAGCCATTTGGTTTCTGTTTTTCTGATAGTGTCTTGCTAAGTAGCTAAGTTTGGCCTAGAGCTCTCAATTCTCCTGACCTTACCTCCTACAGCTATGATAACTGCAGGGTCAGGGGAGGGCAAGGGCAATCCCAATATCACTCTAAAATACAGTAATGGTGAGACTTGGCCGGGTATGATAGAACACATCCTTAATTCTAACACTCAAGAGGCAGAGGCAGGTGGATCTTGTGAGGCCAGCCTAGTCTACAATAGTAATTTTCAGCTAAGGCTACAGAGAGACCCTGGCTCAAAAAATGAAACAAAAACCTCATTCTTTTACACAGCTAGGGAAAAGACAAAAGACATACATACCATCATCTTTCAGGTCCCACACTCTAAGAGTTTTGTCTCTTGAAGCTGATACAAGGAGTAAGCTCCCATCTGGAGCAAAAGTTAAGTCTCTAACCACTTCAATGTGGTCTACCAAATTAAGGAGGAGTTTTCCTAAATGTGATTGAAAGGAGAAAAAACAAAAAAGATTAATTATTTCTTATCTTCTATTTTTATAGCTTTGTTAACTGTAAAAAATAAACAGACATTCTTGGGTACCTCCTTGTTTTATGAAATAAATTGTTTCACTTATTAACTAGTGAGAATTCACTACTTAGAAATTTCAGCAATTTCTTCAAGATAACAGACCTTGCATGTATTAGAAAACTAAAAGAAGTGACTGAAATGTAAGAAAACTCCTAGACCAAATTAGCATCAAGAAAGCCCTACACCACTGACTTCATTTGTATAATATGATTTTACAACAATATATCAAAATATCAACTTTTCTCTTTGCTGTTTGTTTCATTAGCCTTGAACTATCAAATGGTCCACAAAAGTAAATATTATGTCACAGCTTTTAATTTTAACATTATCTAAACAACAACAAAAAAAGGTACTTATCAGTTAATGGAAGTTTTGTTTTCTAGAAAAATCTGTGGTCATCTTAATTGTTCCCCCCAATAAGCCGATCAAACTTTGCTTCCTTGTCCCCAGCTCAATGACATTATTACTGTCTGTGTTCTGGGGTACAACTTGCTTTAATCCTCACTTAAATTATTTTATATTTGTAAACAAACAGAATATGCCAAGAACTAGAACAAAATCAAAACTCTTTTTTTTTCGTGTATTGCTGGTTACTGAACCTCAGGTTTGAAGCAATGTTAGGCAAATACTTTCCCACTGAGCTTCCTCCTCCATCCTTGGAGGAGATAGGGTCTTACTGTGCAGTTCATGCTGCCTTCACCTTGCTATGTGTACCAGGCTGGCCACTCAGCCTTCTCAGTGTTGATGTCACAGCTATGTATCACCATGCCCAGTTTGAACATATACTTGTTTGGTTTTTTGTGACAGGGTCTCTCTACATAGCACTAGCTGACCTAGAACTAACTATGTAGACAGGTGCTGGCCTCAAAACAGAGATCCATCTACCTCCGCTTCCTGAATGCTTCAATCAATGGCATCTGATACTACATCCCACCTTGAATACTTTTTAATTGCTCAAAGAATTCAACTTTTCCAACTATGTAGTTAGATGTTGGATAAAGTGACTAAAACCTTCTGAAGGTTAGATAGATATCATTTATTAAAGTCTGATTTGTGAGTTGGGCATGGTAGTGCACACCTTTATTTGGGAGGCAGAAGAGGAGGCAGGCAGATAGATCTCTGACTGAGGCCAGCCTGGTCTACATATCGAGCTCCAGAACTACATAGAAGAGACCCTGTCTCAAAAACAAAAAACCAACTTTGATTGTCTGTATATGATTGGCCCAGGGAGTGGACTATTAGGAGGTATAGCCTTATTAGAGTGGGTGTGTCACTGTGGGCACAGGCTTTAACACCCTTGCCCTAGGTGCCTGGAAGTCAGTATTTTTCTAGCAGCCTCCAGATGAAGATGTAGACCTTCTGCACCATACCTGCCTGCTCCCATTTTGATAATGAATGGAACCTCTGAGCCTGTAAGCTAGCTCCAAATAAATGTTGTCCTTATAAGAGCTGCCTTGGTCATGCTGTCTGTTCACAGTAGTAATACCCTACCCTAAGACACCAACCCTCTGATTTTAGCTGGGTAAGTGGCTCAGTTGATAGGTGCTTGCCTAGTATGCATGTGAAACCCTAAAGTTGGATTCCTAGCACTGCATAAAACTGGGAGTTGCAGCACATGCCTGTAATCCCAGTACCCAGGATGTGGTGGCTGGAGGAGCAGAGTTAAACTCATCATCAGCTACACAGTGAGTTTGAGACCTGCTTGGGATACAAAAAAACTGGTTTCCCTTGAAAACTCCTAAGTTATCACTGAAAAAGCATGTAAGATATTTTGCTGAGTCAGAAACTAAAAATATTAACAGTTAACTAAAATAAGATCCAAACCTGCTTTGCATATTTTATCAAGCAGTATAAACTCTTACTATTCTCCTAGATTAAAATTACAAACTGAAGACTTAGAACAATTATAAAGACACATAATTTCTCACTTTTCTATACATTAAAGTCCTCAAATAATATATTCCAGTGCTTCCATCATAAACTAATCAGGTTCATTTTTGATAGAAATCCATACCTGTATATACATCCCATATTTTGATGCGACCATTGTTTAATCCTGTGGCAAGGAGTAGCTGATCCTGTCCAAATCTGAACCGATGCCATTCTATATTAACACAACGACTCTGTTTTTTCTGGAACTGAAGACCCAAAAGCAAGACTCCAGACTATGTCTCCACAGTCTATAATGTGTTCACGGGGCTTATTTTTTTGACCACCATTACTATTTTGTCTTGCCAATTTTAGACAGCTTGAATTGGTAACATTCTTGGAACCATGCAAAAGACTGAGGGGAAAAAGATTGAAAATAAAATTTTCTTCATATAGAACTTCTGTAGACACTAATTGTTAACATTTGTTAAGTAAGTCTTCTCAATACAATTGTTAACATTATTTCTAAAGATGGGAAAGTTGGTATCTGAAATACAAAGCTAGACAAATTCAACTCATGAAAACTACTGGTGGCTGAGAGAATCCCCAGTAAGAAAACTTTTAACTAGCTGGGCGGTGGTGGCGCACGCCTTTAATCCCAGCACTTGGGAGGCAGAGGCAGGTGGATTTCTGAGTTCGAGGCCAGCCTGGTCTACAGAGTCAGTTCCAGGACAGCCCAGGCTACAGAGAGAAACCCTGTCTCTAAAACCAAAAAGAAAACTTTTAACTTATTTTCCTTCCAAATTGCCTTCACTAGAACTTCTTTAACAGAGTAGTGTAAAGCATGGCTCCATTTGAGAGTGGGCACTGTTGTCAGTGTCCAGCACTGGTCAGTATGTCTCAACTGAGATGGCTTCGATCACAGGAAATACACCAAGTGGTGACACTAGACCTGTAACATTTTTTTTTTATGCTCAGAAGAGAAGTTAGGATGAGAAAAACAGTAACTTCTCAATATGAACTTAAGGACTAATTTATTTAGCTCATTTGTCAAAGCATTAATATTATATAATCCACCTTTTAGGATATTAAACTAGATTATTTCAGGAAATTAGAAGCAAGACGTCAGAAAACTTTGAAGCTATCATGAATATGTCCTTAATTCAAGTAGAGATAAAAAGAACTGTCAGCTGATGGACACATAGCACAACTAGGTTAAGTTCCTTCAGAAAGAAGAGTTATCTTGATGAGAATGTCAGTGATCCTGGTGCATAGTGAAGAGATCATAGAAGCTTAAATAAAATCTTATTAACTTGAAAATGAAAAAAAAAAACAGACATAAAACTTTAGTAGGTAGAGTGCTTGCAGAGCAGACATGAAACCCCAGGTCTGATCACCAGAACATAACAGGTTATGGAGGCACACCCAGTTATTTGAGCAATTCTGAGTAGAAATGCAGGAATATTATAAGTTCAAAGTTATCCTAGGCTACATACTGAATCTGAAGTTGGCCTAGGCTAAAGCCTCCCCTGACCTTACTCCAATCAGCTAGGGGCTGTGTGCTCACACCTAGACAGCATCATCCAGAAGGCTGAGACAGGATCAAGAATTTAAAGCCAATCTGGGCCACAGTAGATCTATCTTAAAGAAAAGTTTGCTTATACAGCTCTGTTAACCAATAAAGTGTGTGAAATCCAAAGTGAATGCAAAAGGCTTCATCTAACAGATCACTTGATCTGACCCAGCAGGACACACACTAATGTAAGGCACAATTAATCTGTCTTACACACACCCACTTAACAAGATGCAGGGAACACACACACAGGAAACAGGAATGTAGGTTAGTTGGCAAAGCACTGGCCCCTGCATGAGACCCAGGGGTTCAGTGGGGGAGGGGGTAGGAGCATAAATATCTGAGAAAATATTGTAACACTCTATAATATACAAATTAAGCCCAGACCTTTTCACTATATAGCCTAGGCTGGTCTGCACTATGACATTATCGTTTCTGCTTCCCCAGTGCTGGATTGCCGACCCAGATAATAATTTTTTTTTGAGACAAGGTCTCTCTATTATGTAGCCCTGACAGTTCTGTGTAGGCCTGGCTAGCCCTGAACCTCAGAGAGCCACTTGCCAGCTCCACTTCCCAAGTGCTGGGATTGCAGATGCAGCACTGGCCAGATCAGGTAATTCTTTACACAAATATTCAATGAAGATTCAAACTACAAACAAGCTTATAACACTGGCTCTAAAGAAAACTTAAAATATTTTATTACCCAACACGGAAAGACAACAGTAAATTATTCAAAAGCAAAGGAAAGAAGTCTTACAAGTTCTTAAGGCACTGGGACCACGGGACAAGCTTCACTATACGGTATCCTTGTGACCACGCAAAGTAGGAACCATCTGGAGCAAAAGCAACAGTCCAGTTTTCACCACCACATTTCTTGTCGAAAGGAGCTGCTGGAGCTAAAAGTTCACCTATAGTGCGTGATCTCACTGAAACAAGACAAAACCAAACCAGGATATTATATACAAGCATCAGATTCAGATGGCCCTATATTATTTTGGAATTTGCTGAGGTTGTCTCCTTCTAGACATGGTTTAATCAGCTTTCTACCCATAGAACATCAGAGATGCGCTTTGTTTGGATAGTGGTATCCGAGAGATTTAAAGTATGCCACTAGGCATGGGAGGCACACCTATCACCTCAGCTCTTAGAAGACTTAGTGTTAAGGAGTTCAAGACCAGCTTGGGCCACTTGAGACCGTGTAACAAAGTTTCAGACTAGCTGGGGCTGGATAACACGGCTTTGGGCTTTAAGGCCAACCTGGATTAAACAGGCAGACCCCATGAAAGTGGGAAGGGAAGAGAACAGAAGAGGAATTAAGATTGTTACCAGCTTTCAAGAACTATAAATTGTTAGGCTTAGGTTGTCTGCTAATGTACAAGTAGCCCTGGTTTCTATCTTCATCATAGTACAAAACCAGGTAGAGAACTGGAAGGTCACCTCAGTCACATGGTCAGTTCAAAGTCAGCCCAGGCTACAATTTTTTCAAATATCCAGTCATCCAGAAGGCTGGGAAAAGCTAGAGTGCCAGCAAAATGACTCAGTGGGTACATATACCTGCTGCCAAGCTTGACCACTTGTGTTCAATTCCCAGTACCCACATGGCAGAAGGGGAGAACACACT
The DNA here is from genome assembly GCA_021653895.1 of Mastomys natalensis. Lineage (NCBI taxonomy): Eukaryota > Metazoa > Chordata > Mammalia > Rodentia > Muridae > Mastomys > Mastomys natalensis. The sequence continues at coordinate 11,432 of JAJTUV010003434.1, read as the reverse complement.
TTTACTATTCTCCACACGTAATACATGTAATTTTTAAAAGGTGGAGGAGAGCAGGAAAAACAGCTCAAAAGTAGAATGCTTGCCTAACAAGTATAAGGCCTTAGTGTCCACTGGGGAGTAACGGGGTGGGGAGAAAACCTGGTCAATGAACTCTACAGTCTGTAGTGTATACTCCATTAGTAACTAGTATAGCATCTACATGTCAAGTGTTCAATTAATATTTACTTAACAAATAAAAAAGCACATGTATAAACTCCCACTTATAAGTTATTAATTACATTCCTGGCCCAATTTTTGATATATTTAACAAGCCAAATGAGTATAGTTTAAAACCCACAAACAAGCCGGGCGGTGGTGGCGCACACCTTTAATCCCAGCACTTGAGAGGCAGAGGCAGGCGGATTTCTGAGTTCGAGGCCAGCCTGGTCTACAGAGTGAGTTCCAGGATGGCCAGGGCTACACAGAGAAACCCTGTCTCAAAAAAAAACCAAAAAAAAAAAAAACCACAAACAAGCCTGATACCCTTTTTCTACATTATTCTGAAATTTTCCTTCTTGTATGAAAATATCGTAACACCAACCACTAAGATAAGTAAAACTATTTTGCTTAGACAATGTTTTCTTTTTAAATACTCAAAATCTGCTGGATGGTAATGGCAAACACCTTTAATCCCATCACTTAGTTGGCAGGGCAGGCAAGAATCTGAGTTTGAGGCCAGCCTGGTCTACAGAGTTCCAGGTTACACAGAAAAACTCTGAATCAAGGGAACACACAAACAAAACAAAGAATTCAAAATCTTCCTTCTACATCATCCACCTATTCAGCTCTGATTCTGATCTGAGAGAACAAATGTATTTGACAATCTTGATCTCATGACATCACCAGAGTCTTTTCTAGGATACAGTATTTCTAGTTCTTTCATTCTTCAGATTATAAAGTTTGAGTACATTTTCTATCTTTTCCTACCTTAATTAATTTTACCACATTTTCCTGGATACATTCCAGTTAGTAGTGACCCTTAGAAAAGTGATACCCAGAACTGGACACTGTACTTCTAGTGTGGTTTTCAAAGTGACAGAATATCCCCACTTATTCAAAAGGGAGCAACAAGGCATAGGCCCACATTCATCTTACTGGCAGTCACATGAGTGTGATATAAGATTCATGAGCTGGTGAGTCTCAATGCCTGCAGAATGGATTTTCAGTGCCTAACTTCAGAGCAAGCACATTGTTGCAGGCCTCCTGCATGTTTTCCAAGCCTACACTCTTTTTTTTTTTTTTTTTTTGGTTTTTCGAGACAGGGTTTTCTCTGTGTACCCCGGGCTGTCCTGGATCTCACTCTGTAGACCAGGCTGGCCTCGAACTCAGAAATCCGCCTGCCTCTGCCTCCCATGTGCTGGGATTAAAGGCGTGCGCCACCACCGCCCCGCTTCAAGCCTACACTCTTACATGGTCCCTTCACTGGGGTTCTCTTTATACCCAGCCCCCCGCTCCCAAGCTGGGATTCCTGCTTAACTTCATCTATTGGTTAAAATGAATGAATTTTAGAAGGGGCTTTGTTCAAATAAAGGAAGCAAGTTTTAAAATTCTACTTTTTAAAAGAAGGCAATGGAAGTATTAGCTTTAAAAGACAATGTTCCTAAGTTAATCTAAGTAGGATATTTTCCACATATTTAAGTGTGTACTTTAAGGTTACTTTTTAAAACTAATCTTGGGAACAATCATTTGGCTACTTTTCTTTACAAAGTGTTAATATGAGCTAGGAATGTGGCTGGTTCAAACACCAAACCGAATTAACAATCCACTAACTCATCTTCAAATGCAAGACATTCTAGTACTGTTATAAAAACCGTAAAAACAAATGCTACCTATCAGCATTTTTTCTAAGTGCTTCACGTTTCCTTGTTAGCTAACAGACACAACAAATGATTTTTATAATCAGCTGTTTTAAATACTCAAGTACTGACTAGTAAAAATATTACCAACCTAGAAGGTTTTCCCTAAAGTGCTTTGAAAAAAAAGCAATGGGACCATGGGAAACTGGCCCTAAAATACAATGTATCTGCACAGCACTTACAGCATGAGGCACCAGGAACAAGGCTAACCAGATTTAAGTTCATCCTTAAATTCTGCCGTCTGATTTCATGACCAGAAAGGAAGTGACAGTGCCTTGTTAAAGAGGGTAGTAGCTCAGGGCGGTTATATCCTGTCCTGGAACTCCTCAGACATTCATTGAGTCCTTCCCCTACCTTTAGCATGTACATGAAAATCCAAATTTGACATGACTAGAATTAATGGCAGGGGATTGGGGGTGGGACGGGGGTTACTCACAAACACCAAACTGTACAGATAAATATCTAACCTTATATCCAAATGACACTTCAAACACAAAGAAACAAAAAACTTGGCTTAGAAAAAGGTCAAATTCCAAGACATCTGGCACTTAATTTATATATTTATATATATATACATATGTATATATATATATCTTGAAAAAAACAGCTATTTAATGAATCTCCCTTAGCAAGTATGCTAAGAAGCACTATCGCCTTAAAAAGAGGGCAAGAAAGTTTTCAGAGTACAGATAAATGTAGTGTTATGGTTCATATAGAGGACGAAAAACCTTTGCTCATACCTGAGAATTTGAGGGCAGGAGTTATAGCTCAGTAGTAGAGTGTTTGCCTGGCATCTACAGGTCCTGACTTCAATCTCTTTATTTTTTCTTTTTCTTTTTTTTTTTTTTTTTTTCTAGACAGGGTTTCTCTGTATAGCCCGGGCTGTCCTGGAACTCACTTTGTAGACCAGGCTGGCCTCGAACTCAGAACTCCGCCTGCCTCTGCCTCCCAAGTGCTGGGATTAAGGGTGTGCGCCACCACTACCCCGAGACTTCAATCCTTATTAGCATTACTACTACTAATGATAAATTTAAAGGTCTGAGTTCAAAACACTTAGCTTTAAAAACAGTAGGAGTTTTAGGATTTCTGTAGCTTTAACACGGTTATAAAACTAATATTAAAGTCATCAGCTAATTAGCCATTCAACTTCATCCTTCATAAACCCCAACTCTGTTACTAGCCATTGTGTATAGAAGTCCATTCACATACAAGAAAAAAATGTGATTACATCAGCTTGTCACCCTTCCTAGAAATACCTCCTCCAACCACTTGGCAAAGTCATCATGTGAAGAGCAGGGAAACGCAAAGGCTCTCTGCTCAGTGGCCACTGCTTTCTTTCTTTCTTTTAAACTGAATCTTGGCTACTGGAAGTGGCTATGCAGACCAGACTGATTTCAGGCCTGCCTGCCTCTCAGTGTTGGGATGACCATACTAGGCCAATTTAAAAACAAACCAGTAATGTCAGTGCCTACTGATGACTTTTGACTTTGCTCAACAAATCCTTCAATGGCCTCAAAGGTGGCTCCTTTGAGAGAAATTTTTTTTTTTTTTTTTTTTTGGTTTTTCGAGATAGGGTTTCTCTGTGTAGCCCAGGCTGTCCTGGAACTCACTCTGTAGACCAGGCTGGCCTCGAACTCAGAATCTGCCTGCCTCTGCCTCCCAAGTGCTGGGATTAAAGGCGTGCACCACCACCGCCCGGCGAGAGAATTTAAATAATGCTAAGTGCTTTAAAGGGGCCACTGGGCAGGTCTGGCCCACACCCTTCGATACTCCCCATCGTCCAGTCTTCTGCCTCTGCTTCTGACAAGGCTGCTTCATTCTCTATACAATAGTCCTCTTTCAGTCACTCCACCTATTCACACTGCTCCTCTGTGTACTAGGTAACACATTCCCTCCTTTGAACCCTTCCCTTTCATAAGGACATCCTTTAAAAAAAAAAAAAAAAAAACTTTCCCACGTTGAGGACACCTCTTCAGGCTCCTTTCTCAGAGTACCTGACATACAGAAGTTCCTCCTTCCACTGCATCTCAAAAGTTCACTACACTTTTTTTTTCCACCACAGACTTGAGAGAGTCTAAGATAGACCACTTAGCCTATGCTAGTAATTCTCCAGGTCCACTTGACAGCCAAGATAGAGCCGGGAGAATCCCAGGATGTCTGATCTGCACCCAGCTGTGATGGTGTCACTAGTGTTTGCCGGGTGGTGAGCGAACTCGGAGGCCCGCTCCGGGGCGCAGGTCCATTCACTCCCGGCCGACGCCCATCGCGGGACCGCTTCCTCCCGCCACACAGCGCCGGTCTTTGCTCCTCTCTGCCTCTCCGGAGCCTCGGTATCGGGTCCCCCGTTTCTCGTGGGCCTTGGCATCGGACTTCCCTCTTCTCCCATCCCCCACATCGAACCCCGCTTCCCCCGGCCCGGAGCCAGCCCTTCGCATTCTGCCCGTCGTCCCCACGCTCCCCTCCATCCTGGGCCTCACCGATCTCTTTCTCGTTGACCCTCGGGGGAAAGCTGGCCATCTATGGGGCACCGTCTGATTCCGGGAACTCGATTCGGACGCGACGACAGAGAAGGGACCCGGCGGGGGCTAAGGGGCGTGACGGGGCTCGGTCTTTCCCGGGCGTGGAGACTGAACAGAGAGCGCGGGCGGCCGCTGCGGACTGCCCGGGGGAAATCACCGGAATGCCTGGAACCAAGCCACCCGGTCACACTCAGACAAAAGAGCCGGCGCGCCTTCCTCACACAGACTCACACAGCCTGTCAACGCTTTCCGCCGCCAAACCAGACACTGAGACAAGATGGCGGGCGGCACGGATAATATCTGGGAGGCGGGGTGGTGGTGAGTGACGTCAGAGCATCAGGCCCCGCCTCCCGACGCAGGGGACGTGACTGTCTGGGCCCACGGTCCCGCGTGAGCTCTCAAAGCGGGACCTGTGGGCAGTTTCGAAGTTGAAGACTCTTTGCCAAGGGCAAACCGAGGATTGTGCACGTGGATAATGCACGTGACCGAGCCGGAAAAGGCAAAGTAGACGTTTCAGGTGCTTTAATCCCATTTAGCTCCTTGGTAACTGGGAAGTGAAGGTTGCATTGAAGAAAGATACGATGAAAATTAGTGTAGTGGTGTCCAATTGGTCAGGATGAGAGCAAACTGGTTTTTGGAAAGGCTCAGTTGATAGAGGAGACCCAGGGTGTTGGGTCCTCACCTCTGAGGCCTTCCCCAAGGCTGCCTCTGTTCTAAATGGTCCCTAAAGTCAGGCCTAGCTGACCAATATCACCTCTATCTCAGAGTCCACCCTTCTTCCACAGAAGTCGAGGTCTCTAGGAAGCAGCTAGCTATTCCACATCAGAGATAGTAATTGTTTGGGTGTTGCCCCACATCTTAATCTGAGTACCATCTACAGATGACGTAATTGCATTTTAGTGGCCCTTATGGGGACTCTTCTTCCAAAGGATAAGAGATACAGGCTTAGATTTTCTTAGGCACTCCTGGAAAATAGAACTGCCTAGCATAACTTTTCAGATCTCCAAATGAGAGCACGTAGTGCATGTACTGTGTGCATGTCCCTTTACCTAAGGGAGAAATTCTTTAGATCATCATGATTTTTTTTTTTTTTTTTTTTTTTTGGTTTTTTTTTTTTTTCGAGACAGGGTTTCTCTGTGTAGCCCGGGCTGTCCTGGAACTCACTCTGTAGACGAGGCTGACCTCGAACTCAGAAATCCTCCTGCCTCTGCCTCCCAAATACTGGGATTAAAGGCCTGTGCCACCACCGCCCGGCTGATCATCATGATTAATAGACATAAATCATCTCCTTCTATTTTGTTTTGTTTTGTTTTTTGAGACAGGGTTTTTCTGTATAGCCCTGGCTGTCCTGGAACTCACTCTGTATACCAGGCTGGCCTTGAACTCAGAAATCCGCCTGTCTCTGCCTCCCAAGTGCTGGGATTAAAGGCGTGGGCCACCACTGCCCGGCTCATCTCCCTCTTTAAAAAAAAATTACTTGGTTACTGTTTGTCAATATATTTGTCAAGGACTTCGTGCTAGTAATGGTCCTGGCTGAGGAACAGTCGAAGGAAAAAGAAAATGCAGCCTTGACAAATACAGAACATTATTGTCTTCTAATTTTTTTTAGCTCATTCATTATTAATTTATTGCGTGTGTATGAGATGTGTGCATGTTTTTGTGTGAGAGTTCACGTGGCTAAGTGTTTCTGTGTGAATGTAGGCTCCTGCATGCCATAGAATGCATTCAGAGGTCAGAGGACATAGTAGGATGTGGGTCCTCACCTTCGACCTTTCCTGAGACAGGGTCTCCCGTGATTCAGTGCTTGTACACCGTGGTAGCCCTGTAACTTCCCAACTCCCTGACAGCCCTGTAAGAGTGAAGCAGAGGAATAGTCTGTAATCTGCCCGGTTCTGAGCTTTTGATCTGTCTGGTTTGTATGGTAAACATTTTCAGCTCTGAGCTATCTTCCCAGCTTAATTTTTTTTTTTTTTTGAGTTTTCATACAAAAATATTCACAAATTTGCAGGGCTGGGGAGAGGGGTATACCTCAGTTAGTAAAATATTTGTCTGGCATACAGGAACCATGGATTCCATCCCTAGCTCCTCAGAAACCAAGTGCAATGGTGCATGACTGAAAGCCAAGCGCTTGGCAAGCAAAGGCAGAAGAATCAAGAACTTAAGACCACTTCTGCTACATAGCACATAAGAGACCAACCTGACTCCTTGAGACTTTATCTTTAAACAATCTAGAAGGCTTCGGGAATTTGCGAGTTAGCCTTGCACAGGAGTCATGCTGATTTATTATTTGGTTGTTTGGTTTGGTTTGGTTTGTTTTTTTGAGATAAGATTTCTCTGTGTAGCCCGGTTGTCTTGGAACTAGCTCTGTAGACCAGATTGGCTTTGAACTCCAAGAGATTTGCCTGCTTCTGACTCCCAAGCACTGGAGATTAAAGGTATGTGCCACCACTGCTGAGCTGACACGTTTTTTTTAGTACAGGCACTGCCCAAGTGAGCTCCCCAGTTAATTTTTTTTTTATTTTTTTTTTTTTTATTATATTATTTTTAGCTAACTGCTATGACTCCCAACATCTTACACTATACCACAGAAATTCATGGACAATAACCATTTTTTTTGGGGGGGGGTGGTTTTGAGACAGGGTTTCTCTGTGTAGCCCTGGATGTCCTGGAACTCACTCTGTAGACCAGGCTGGCCTGGAACTCAGAAATCCACCTGCCTCTGCCTCCCAAGTGCTGGGAACAATAACCATTCTTGAGAGCCTGCTTGTGGATCATTTGAAGGACTTTTTCACAGAATTGTTTAACTCTCACTTTATGTAAGTTGCCTGTAGATGCCTTGAACATTTTCTTAACTACAAAATGTTACCAGTAAAATGAGAAACAATTGTCTCATTTGTGTACCCATTGGTGATTATATCTAATATTTGTAGGGTCCATCTTACATTGTGGGCTCTGGGGTACATAAGTACTTCACTAACTAACCATTTAACATTCGTGACAATGAGAATAGCTCATTTGTCACTGGGCAGGTCAACATGGTTAATTTAACAGGGTCTAAAATCATCTTCTGAACATGTCCATGAGACAGGGTCTAGATTTGGGGTAGAAAGACTCAGCCTAAATTTGGGCAACATTATTCCCTGGACAAGGGGTGTGGAGTGAATTAAAAAGACAAAGCGAGGGCTTAGAGAGGTGTCTTAGTGGTTAAGAGCACTGGCTGTTCTTCCAGAAGATCTGGGTTCAATTCCCAGCACCTACAGATGGCTCACAGCTGTCCAGAACTCCAGTTCCAGAGGAGTTCTTTACCTCCTCAGACACTGCACACAAGTGATAGACACACATACACTCAGCTACACAAATATACACATAAAATTTAAAAAATAATCCAAACTCAACCACTACAAATTCATTCACTTACATCTCATTCTGCAGTGATTGTGAAACACTGCTCTATGTAGCTGTGTGGCTTACCTTTTGCCAGTTTGACACAAACTGCATCACCTGGAAATAGGGGACCTCAATTGAGGTGCTGTCTCCAGCAGGTTGGCCCAGGGAGCATGCCTATGGGCGTTTTCTTGATTAGTGATTCATTGAGAGGGCTCAGCCCCTTGTGGGCAGTGCCACTCCTGGGCAGGTGGGTCTCAGTTTTATAAGAAAAAAAAAAAAAAAAGTCCCAAACAAGCCAGTAAGCAGCATTCCTCCATAGTTTCTGCTGGTTTCTACCCTCCAGAGTTCCTGCCCTGGCTGTTTCCCATGATGGACTGAAACATGTAATTGGAACAAACCCTTTCCTCCCCAAGTTGCTGTTGGGTAGGTTGGTCACAGCAACAGAGAAGCATATTAGGGCATATAGTATAGTGGTTTGTATATGCTCGGCCCAGGGAGTGGGTGTGGTCTTGTTGGAGTAGGTGTGTCACTGTGGGTGTGGGCTTTAAGACCATTATTTTAGCTGCCTGGAAGCTGGTCTTCCACTAGCAGCCTTCAGATGAAGATGTAGAACTCTCAGTTCCTCCTAAACCATGCCTACTTGGATACTGCCATATTCCTGCCTTGATGATAATAGACTGACCTCTGAACCTGTAAACCAGCCCCAATTAAAAGTTGTCCTTTATAAGGCTTGCCTTGGTCATGGTGTCCATTCACAGCAGTAAAACCCTAACTAAGACATAATAGTATGGCCAACTTTTGGCGGAGAGTATTGGAGATTGGACCAAGGGCCTAGAGCTACATACCAGGTCTTCTGTCCTTCTTTCTCTCCTTCCTTATTTTCTTTCTCTCTCCCACTCTCTTTCTTTTGAGACATGGTCTCCCTCTGTGGTCCATGTTGGCCTTGAATTGACTATATAGTAGCCAAGGAGTAGTCTCAAACTCATTATCCTCCTCCCCCCACCTCCTGTACCGAGATTATAGGGAGGTGCCAGCACATATGACTAAGACGGATTTTATGTGTAGCTTATGGACAAGGTGGCTGCAGTCCCCTGATGCCATGAATATAAGCAGCTCACAGCTGTCTCTCTTCTTTGTTCTCTACAATTCAGAGCTCCTTAAGGGCATTGCTGTCGGCATCTACATCTATGGGGTGGTCCTTCATTATCAGTGTCCTCAAAGACCTTCTAGAATAACTGCAAGGAGAAAAAATATTTTGGCTTTCAGTTTTAGAGGGTCACTCCTCCATTGCTGCTGTGCTCCACGAACTTAGACCAAAATGTCATGGTAGCAGAAGCATGGAGTGGGAGAGGTTTATCACCTTGCAGTGAGCAGGAAGCAGAGTGTGAAGACAAGGAGCCAGCAATGACCTTTAGGGGCACTCCTCCACTGACCTACTTCCTCCAAACAGGCCTGGCCTTCTCAGGTTTCCACAACCTCCCAAAATAGTGGCACTGGTTGGGAACCAAGTCTTCAACACAGGAGTCTGTAGGGAGACATTTCAGATCCAAACCACAACTTCTGTAAGTCTCTGAAGTTTCTCAAATGGAAAACTAGAGAGGTTTAAAACAGAGAAGAGTTCTAGAGATTCTTCAATCTTGGTGAAAACAAAAAAACCACCTGGTTCCTGTAACTATGGGGATGTGATATTTACTGAAAGCAGCAGCGCAGTTGAGACTAAGACAAAGGTAATTGGCAGGTGTGGTGGCTCACCTGACATTCATTCCCACCACTCAGGAGGCAGCTGAATCTCTGTGTACATAGATGCAGTATAATTGCTAAGTAATGGAGCCCAGTAGCTACTTGAATATGACAACTGCTTCCTCCTCCTGAGTTCTGAGATTAGATGCCAAAGGACCACACTTCAGCACATACTCATAGAAAGCAACACCTCTCAACTTGTGGATCATGACCTTTTTTTGGTGGAGGGGGGAGTTGAATGACCCTTTCACATGGGTCACCAAAAAACCATATCTGAAAACACAGGTGTTTACATTAGGAGTCATAAGAGTAGCGGCATTACAGTTATGAAGTAGCAACAAAAATAATGTTATGATTGAGGGTCATTACAACACAAGGAGCTGTATTAAAGGGTCACAGCATGGGAAGGGTGAGAGCCACTGATGTAGAGGATAAAAGAATTGCTTGGTTTTCCTTTTTGGACTTCTCTGTAATTGTTACTGTACAATTACAAAATTACAAATTACAAATTAATCCTTAGCTAAAGGCAAGATTTTATCTAAAAGTGTCCCCAGTTTCGTTTCGGGCTGGAGAGATGGTTAAGAGTGCTTGCTACTCTTTCAAAGGACCCAAGTTCAGTTCCCATCACTCAGGTCAGACAGCTCACAGATGCCTAGTACTCCATGACCATAGGATCTCACCCTCTTCTGACCTCTCTAGGCATCTGCACTCACTTGCATGTGGCCCCACACCAACACACACAAATACTCATACATTATTTTAAGTACCTAGGTTTGGATTCTGGTCTGGGAGTTTCAAATGAGGGGAACTGCAGTGCTAAGTCTAAGGTTCTAGATTAAAGAGCACACAATTTTCTGAGGATTCAGGTGGACAGATGGAATTTAAACACACAAACACAGACATCAATGAATGCTAGTAGGCAGGCACAGTGTAGTGGCAGGCTCAGTGGTATGGGGCAGGCTCAGTGATGTGGACCTTTCATCCCAGTGCTTGGGAGGCCCAAGCAGGCAAATCTCTGTAAATTTGAGGCCAGCCTGCTCTACAGAGCAAGTTTTCAGACCAATCAGGGCTACACAGTGAGGTCCTGTCTCAATAAATAAATTAACCAGCCTCTGAGAGGGCATAGCATCATAGTCAAACTCATACTGAGAAGGGACCTTAGGGACTCCACACTGTGATCCTAGTTTCCAAACCCCATTCTCATCATCTGTAAAATGGGAATCACTTTCTGGTATAATCAAAGACAATTAAGAGAGTCGTTTCCTATATACATATTTATTAATTTAAAATTTTTATTACACTTTTAGCCAGGTAGTAGTGGTGCACACCTTTGATCTCAGCACTTGGGAGGCAGAGACAGGCAAATCTCTGAATTCAAGGGTAGCCTGGTCTACAGAGTGAGTTCCAGGACAGCCAGGGCTACACAGAGAAACCCTGTCTGTGAATGAATGAATTAGGGGACTGGGAAGATGGCTCAGTTGTTTCAGCAGCTTCTCAGAACTGGATACATTTTAGCAGAGTGGATAAGGATAAGGGAGATGGCTGAGAAGGGAGAAGCTGAGAAAGTTGCTAAGATTTTTTTTTAATTGGTAGCAAAAGAGTCTTAAGGAGGATACCACTGGACAGTGGCGCTTGCCTTTAATCCCAGCACTTGGGAGGCAGAGGCAGGCGGATTCTGAGTTCAAGGCCAGCCTGGTCTACAGAGTGAGTTCCAGAACAGCCAGGGCTATACAGAGAAACCCTGTCTCAAAAAAAGAGGATACCATTCTTTTTTGTTTTTGTTTTTGTTTGTTTGTTTGTTTGTTTGTTTTTTTCGAGACAGGGTTTCTCTGTATAGCCCTGGCTACCCTTGAATTCAAGAATCTGCCTGTCTCTGCCTCCCAAGTGCTGT